>JADDOH010011901.1:0-14121 GCA_016648135.1 Agrypnia vestita
ACTTCGTAAAAAAATATGTGATTATTTGAGATACGATAAAATACGTCCGAAAAAAACGTTATTTATTGCAAAATATTTTTTTTCTTTCTTGGAAATAAAGATATAATTAAATACATATGAAATACACAAAAAACTAAAAATCGTTGATTTGTGGGTTACGATATTATACGTAGGAGCCGTCAATATAATTTGTGAAAATTTTTTGAATGACTAAAAAATTAGAGTTATTAAAAAAAAGAAATAACTTAATTCAAAATTAATTGAATTGACGTGAAAAAAGGCGATTTATTTTATTTTTCGCGCTAAATACAAACTGTAAATAGCATTAATTAACATTTTTATTTAATAGAAATATTATAAAAGAAAACCAAAAAAATAATAATTTTAGTAACAAAAGTATTTGATGCTTTGATGACATCAATAGTACTGGAGTATCACCAAATTGACACCGACTGCCCAGGCAGTAAATGTTTGTAAGACCCATTCAGTCAGAGGATTTTGCCATTGCACCAAAAAGAACGAGTCTAAAAGACCCGTTCGTTCGAATGATATAGTTCACTTGGCCCGATAACTCACCTAGGTCTTTGGACCATCAGTAAATCGTTCGGTGGACTCCGAGATGAGTGTATCAATGAATATCAAATATCAAACAGAGTAAAATGGCTCATAAAATTATATAACAACGAAAAATACTTCGAACCATTTAAATATTATTTTTTTTATACATTCATTGTAAAAAAAAGCGTTTGTTTTACAATGAATGTATTGTCACGCATCGTGGCTGCAGGAGGAATTAATGAAAACGCTGGAATGTGATAACGGATTTATTAATTAGTGAATTATTAATTATTCAAACGTACTAGATCACTTATCACTATTAAATGTAACACTGTTCCTTAAATTAAATTGTTTCGTAATTATCATTCGTAAATAGACACTTTATAATCACTTAAACACTTTATTCACTATTCACTAAAACATTCCATCCAATTTCCGCACGTTTTATTTCGCTTCGGTTTATTTCGCTACGTAAAAACTTTACAGAGAACTCGCTATCAAATTACCGCTCGCTTGGCACCACTGGCTTCTCGCAACTCACCGCTGCATTCGCTTTGCTTCGCTTCCATGCCGCTGTCAACAACAACATACTGACTGTTACTCCCGCGCACGTTCCTAATATTGGCTAATATCTAGCCTACCAGGCGTTTCCAGTATTTACAAGAACTTCCTCGTGGCTTCCAGATGTTTCTCGATGTTTATCGTAAGCCGTAGATTATGCTAGGCCGTTCCGGAATCTTCGTTAGTATTGTGATCTTTTCAAACAACTGTCACTTGACATGAGTGCGTGATTCTTTTTAACCTCGTTACAGTATGTTGATATTAAACGATGTTGAGTTCAACCCGTTCGCGAACGATACCCAGGCAACTCTCGTAATATGAGTAGTATAATGCTTGGATCATAGCTTTGATTATATAATGACAATTACATTACAACCCAAGGGTACAAATATATTCCTAAAGCTGATAATGTTACCTGATCTCACACACATTATTGAACAACACATTATTCCATGTGGCAATTTGAGACCTAACTATTGTTATTATTTAATCTTTAAATTAGTCTTGCTAAGCTAAATGCTGTCCAAGATGTAATAATTAAATAACATAGTTAATACGCGTACAAATGCTTTTTCATAAATTCGCATACTATGGTAAAATTAGTCCCTTAATATGCATTCTGCAATAAGTTTTTTTGTTTTTAAATATTACACTTTGACATCATATAATTATTATTTCAAATAGTCTCATTTAAAATATTTGAAGAATTACGAACATATTAAAAATAAACACAATTTAAAAATTAAACTCGACAAATACCTAGGCGCTCGTCGAAAAACTATACACTGACAAAATAAATGCAGCGAGACATATCTTCTCGATATTATGACCCAAGCTTGCGATGATAGTACAAAGCTCCTTTATATTCGTCATTACAACAAACACGTAAAACGGTTGTGGCCTTTAATTTATCATCCGTCGTATCGTTCATGTTTCGATCACCAGATGTTCTGGATCTCCTAGTTCAATCGTACAATTTTCAATCTCGTTCGCGCTTAACATGTTGAAAATTGGGAACTGTATCTCCAGTTCAGTATAACTGACCCGTCCACTTAGACCCATTCGTTCACGAACTACCTACGTCTACCAGGCAGTCAGACGTTAAATAATTGACAAAATGGTAGAATAGAGTTAACGGTATACCAAGTCACATTAATCTCTGGTGATGAGGATTAGTAAAGCTGCAGTTATATAAAGATAAAATATAATATTCGCACAGTTGGACGTTTTTCATTATCCTGAGTGCACCCCAATATAATGAATATAAGAATTATTGTTATATTTAGTGCTTTTTTACTAAGGTATGTAAATTGAACTAAATCAACTCGAAAAAGTTTAAAGATTTAGATTAATTTTTATTTTTGCTTTTTCCTTTATTATTTTTTCAAACCTATTGATAGTTTTCCAAAAAATACGTATTTTTTAAAGAACTCTAATTTTTTATTCATTTTAATTACTACTTTGTATTAACCACTTAACTAGTAACTGCGTCCACCGTATCGATATCACCGTATCTTCATCAGGACGGACGCAAACTAACCGTCTAATATAACCTAATTTTTTATTTATAAATTATATTGTTGTTATAAATTTTTCGCTCTACTTATTGATTTTATTCTATATATTTTTATCTACTTAATGTTTATTGAATTATTTGTTTATTATTTTCTTAATCAAATGGAAAATATTCAAAGATTAAAATATTTATGATTTTATCAAATCTATTAATAGTTTTTCAAATTATATAATTTTACAAGATTATAATATTTTACTTATTACTTATTAATGTTATTATATAAATTTTTATTTTTATCTTATTAATATTTGTTCAATATTCTGTAGTCGCACTGACCTCAATACTTTAATATCAAGGCACTTCGTAAAAAGTGTTGTCTGTATAAATGTTTTTGAAACATTGTAACGCCGTCAATTTTTACATTTTTAAGTTTAACAGGTTAACCAATCAGAACCCTACCTAAACGATATATATATCTTTATATCTCTATTATTAGATTCATATATATATTATATATTCTATATATGGATATATATATTTATATATTTATATATGCACACATTTTTGAAAACAACGTCTCAATACCGAAGCCATATTTAATTCTTGTCAGCTATCAAATTATGTTTACTTGCGAGTCCAGGAGTGTTCCGATCGTTTTAAGAAAGTTTTTGTTTGCCCCAATTATTTTAAATATTTGAGGTGACATTTCTGTAAGTATGAGTTTTAATTTTTTTCGTGAAACACAATAAAATAATCGAAAATAATCAGTGTAGATTTTTAAAACTCAATACTTTGATCGTCATTAATATATAATTTTGTCTTCATTATAGTTTTTAAAAATAACTTATACCGCGCGGACATGAGTACACGGTAGAATTTTTTTTAATTTTAATTAAAATTTAACTTAAAATTTATATTTCAATCTATAACAAAGTTTATAATAGCACACAAATTTGTTGTCAAATTCTTAAATTTTTAAATTTGGCAAATTCGTTTTCCAAGGTAAACTCGTAAGTTGTTTTGGGTTCTGGACAAACACACTAAAAAAATTGTGTTCTATTATTATAACAAATTTTATTAGATTATTTATTAGATTAGATTATTAGATTAAGGCGACACCAGTATAAGTACTCGCTCCTAGTTAATTCAGCTCTTTTAAATATTCCAGTAAAATATTTAGAGGGTTTTTTTCAAAATTTTTACTCTTCCGAATTCATCTAATGAAATAATTATTATAATAAGTAGTTAGTAAAAATGTCATAATTATAGAGTGACGCACTTGTAGAAGTAAATTAGTCGGATTAGACCACAAGAGTATCGTAGACTCTGAACTCTAAGGAATCGTAAAAATGGAAACATAACAATTATAGAAACATTGAATAATAATAATAATTATACTTCATATTCAATCGAAGCCACATCCAAGATGCCCTTCCAGGTACTCCTTAGCGTCACGTGTCATCTGGTGACAATCCAGCGGACGTCGCTTCAGGTGGCCAGGCTCCAGCCGATCCCATTCATAATGTTCTATGGTAGGCGGGACTCTCCTGGCTTGTCCAGCCATTCGATTCGTGGCCGTCCTCAGGGTGCAATGTTGAAGAAACAGAGCTTCACTCTGAGGAACGAGTTCAATCTTTACTGGTCCGACAGAATGAAAATCTGGTGGAACTATTGCTCGACAAGTTCTCTTGTAGATCCAACGCATCCTCGGTTTTTGTCATAGATTTCTTCATAACCTCGGTCACAAAACCTCTCTTCGGTCGGATGGCTTAAATAACTGGATTGTATTTCAGTTGTTATGACTGACTGTTATGTAATTTTTTTATTATATTATGCTTTTCTAAGCTTGTATTATTTGCTGTGTACTTTCTACTTTATATATTTTTTGGTTGTATTTTTTATTGTAAAATGCTTTCTTTAAGTTTCTGCTACTGCTTTATACTTTCTTTTTATTTTATATTACATTTATCTTTTTATATTATGCTACTGCTATGTATTTGCTTTCTACTTTATATTATTACTTGTTCGTATTTCTTGGGTGTTAGGTACCAAATAATACTTTGAACAATATATGTTTCCCTGTGTTGTCCCACCTTTGTCCGATCCTCTTCCCCTCACCTGGAGACCGTCGGTAAAGCAGTTCTCTACTCGCGTTGTTGGGCAAGATGGCTTACAGATTTTTGTTGTATTATTTATTTATTTATTTTATTTAGTAAATTACCTTTTTTGTTTGACTTTTTATTTTAATGATAGCATATTTACACAATAATGCATTGTAAAAAATATATTTCTCTGAGGATCTTGTAAAACTACAAGATCATTGTATAGTTTCGTACATATTTGACTATTTTATCTCGGAAGTTTATCATACCCTGGTCTAACTAGTATTTTATGTTCCGCGATACTATGAACATTGTGGCCAGTTATTGAACACATTATAAATATTGTGTATATTCCGTACGTACTATTTATGTATAGGTAATTACTTTAATTTAATTTAATTATAAAATTGATATAATTATAATTATGCATAGAAATTTTCAAAACATGTATTCCAGTATCCAAGGGCAAAAAAATGCTACCCACCGCACCTTTCCTGACTACTTCCTTTTTGGAATAGCAACGGCTTCGCACCAGATAGAGGGAGGCTGGAATGCCGATGGTAATATATGGAAGTTTTATCAAGGAAAATATTAATATTATTCGGACATTATAATAACCTGACTAAATTTCATAAAAACTTTAATCTATGAAAGTTAATCATACATATTTTACGTGTCATTAAAAAAACGCGTGAATCCCATTTGCCGTTCTTGATTTTGCACACATGGACTAAAGGCTCGTTTCCACGCATGAGATTTTTGTGAAATTTTTAGTAGTACAAATCTATTTTGAATGTGGGTCATAATAATACTTTTTTATGATCAACTCTTCTCAGCGGATGAGGTCACAATTACGAATAATATGAAACAACAGCATTATAAAAAGTACAATCTGATATTCTTATCTTCATATTTATCTTCAGGTAAAGGAGAGAACATCTGGGATTATCTTTCACACAAGACCAATCTTGTTACTGATGGCAGCTCAGGAGACGTGGCCTGTGACTCGTACCACCTGTATGCTACGGACGTGGAGATGCTTAAGGAAGTTGGCGTGAACTTCTACAGATTCTCTCTATCCTGGTCGAGGATTCTCCCGTCTGGATTCGATAACAAGGTCAACAGTGCTGGAGTAGCGTATTACAACAACCTGATTGATTTGCTGCTTGAAAACAACATCACACCAATGATCACCCTGTACCACTGGGACCTGCCGCAGACATTGCAAGATCTAGGAGGATGGACAAATCCCATGATGGAGAAATATTTCGCAGATTATTCAAGGGTTGCATTTGAGGCTTTTGGAGGCAGAGTGAAAGAGTGGGTAACTTTTAATGAACCTTTTGAAGTTTGCCTTGCTGGATACGGGAGTAATACCAATGCTCCAGCCCTGAATTTCCAGGGCATTGGAGAATATCTGTGCTCACACACCCTGATCAAGGCACACGCCAGGGTCTACCATCTGTATGATGACATTTTTAGGCCAATGCAGAATGGTAAGCTTATTTTTATTTTCATTCGGCTGTCATGAAAATGAAGATTTATACTAATTTCATAATAAATAATCGAACACCTTAATTAACACCTGAAAACAATTTTTGTTGTGTATTTTACGTACCAATTTAAAATTGTTTATTAATGTATGGAGTATGTCTTTATAGGAAGAATATCCTTAACTTTAAATGAAGACTGGGCAGAACCAGAGACTGACTCGGCTGAAGATATCGAAGCCGCTGAAAGGAATATGCAATTCAACGTTGGTTACTAAGGATCTTATCTCTAATTAAATACTTTTTGTACTTACCTGCTTCAAACAAAACAACGTGTCAACATATTTGTCTTTGTAATACAGTCTACCTAATCTGGTCTGTACATTGCAAAATTTATCAATGATGTTGCATTTATGGTAGATTTCGACAGAAGGTCTTATAAAATAGCTTACGCAAAATATCAATACACATTTATTAAAAATAATTTGTATCAGTACTCCCTTTCTTTTAACTCATAGCGTCTGCTTGTCGGCGTGTCTGCTTGTCTGCCAAAAAACCCGATTTTTAACCCTTTTCCTGTGATCCAATCGAGCTGAAACTTTGCAAGCAGACTCATGGCGACAATAAAAATGATCTCACAAATTTTCGTTTAAAAAATGTAATAATTATAGTATAATTTTGGATTTTTCCAAATTTTAATGATTTATGTATTGTTTAATTTTCGAGCCCGACCCGTGGAGTAGTCGCGAAACCTGTTTCAATGAGAAAGGGAGTATAATAAAAACTTGTATCATTTTAAAATCTATTTCTTCTTTTTCCAGTATTCCACATGCATTTGATACTTCTTTAATATATCAAAAATTCATGTGAAATTTATAATATTACGTATATATGGACACGATAACTCCAAGGTGTATTGTGAATAGGGAAATAACCATCCTTTTTACAAAAAGTCTGTCTGATATTCATGTCTCTTATTCACCTTATGTATCAAAAGAACATGTTTAATTTCCAAAATCTAAATTATACAAGTATATTTCAGATTGACTGATATCTTTTTGATTTATTTATACGTGTATTTATTGTATGGACGACGATAGGTGTCCCATTTTTAAAGTATGTCTTCATCTTCTTCGTATCATCAGTTGAAGCTTTTCTGGTTATGGAGCGGGGGCTGGATATAGCTGAGCTCCACTCATAACTTCTTGTATTTTTGTTCGTCAGGGTGGTTGGTTCGCGCATCCAATTTTCACCGAAGAAGGAGACTATCCACCGGTCCTCAAACAGAGGGTAGCCCAGCTTAGTCGGGAGCAAGGCTACTCGTCCTCACGACTTCCTTCCTTCACTGCTGATGAGATTGAATACATAAAGGGAACCTATGACTTTTATGGATTAAACCACTACACCACGTATATTATTAGAGCAGCTAATGCAACAGACAAGTTCCCCACCCCTTCTTTCAAGGGTGATCGGGGAGTCGTAATGTACCAGAGGGCCGACTGGCTGAGCAGCGCTTCCAGCTGGTTGAAGGTATTTTAAAACACCATGTTTCAGATGTGATAAATACTATGAGACAATCTCTGAGATACGGATTTTTCTCCCGTTAAATTTTTCAGAGACACCTCTCAGCTTTCCTAATTCCGGTGTACACCTATACCATGTCTCAGAAATTAATCGTTAGCGATTCCCTTCACGTTTACTTACTTAGGTCAGCGTCTACTTCAGCGGTGGGAAGGATTGTGGAACCGGCAAGTCAGTTCCAGAAAACTAGGTTCAGCGAACGGGCATTTGCGGTGGCGGGCCCCAAAGCGTGGAACACTTTGCCCTCCCTGATAAGAAACACGGATTCAGAGACTTTATTTAAGAAAAGACTTAAAACGCACTTGTTTACAAAATCTTTCCCAGAACCTTTTTAATATTGTCGTTTTTAACGTTGTTTTTTTTACTATTTTATGTTTTGAACTGTTTTTCTTTCTCTTTTCTTTTTCATTTTATTTTTAATTTTGTGATTCTATGATTTTAGTATGTAAGAGTTTTTTGTGTGTATAGCGCCCTTGAGGTGAAATTTTCACAAAAATGGCGCTGTATAAATAATCCAATATTATTATTATTATTATTACTGTACGCACTTCAAAAGGCACAAGCCGTTCCATTGATCATTTATGTTCGGCTCGCTGACATAACGAATTTTGTGTCTTGTATTTGTGAATGTAAAGAAGACACACAAAGCTTTTCCAGGAAATGAGTTCTAGGCCTGCTTCCAGAAATGGGAAGCACGTTTAAGATAGTATTTTGTTGCAGGAGTTGCAGTTGCAGGAGGGGAGTATTTTGAAGACAATAATCACTTATGTATTCTACACGTACATTTTTTAAGATATATTCTGAGACGTAAATATAGTATCTTATATAGTTATGTGCCAGTGGCGTGGGTATAAACTTAGGTTATGCTGTGACCGGCTATACACTTATATAAAAAATATATATATACGCATATACCTATAAGGGTATATACATTTTTTGAATCTTTTTTAACTGTATATGATGAACTATTTTGAGTAGCTTCAATCCACAAAAATAACTGTACTATACAAGAAGTATTGTCAACAATATTTCCTAAATTATTAAATATTTTTTATATATAGGTAATATGGCAAAAATTTTCAATATATTTCAATATATATACTATTTACATATATATAATTAAATCGGGAATAATACTAATTTCAGATATATGTCTATTTTCACAAAAATAAATCAAACTTTTTATGAAATCATCGATGGCAATGTCGTGGTAAATAATCGTTATGATATTTACATTCAACATGGAAATGACAAATAAAATTTACACCGAAAGTTTTGAGTGGAATTTGTAAAAAATACCATTTCTGCAATGACGTGCGCGTAGTTCTCGCTCCTTAGACCTTCCGAAGAAACACGCTATTCCAGGAAAAATTTACTTGTCTATTACACAAAACTCGCAGCATAGAACTAAGTAAAAATATACCGTTCAGGACGAATTTTTTCTCGACTTGACTAGATCTATGGATCAAATTTGTTAAGTACAAACAAGCGGGATAAATGAAGAATTGACTTGAAGTTAGGTACAGAAAAGTCGGAAATCTTCTAGCCGTAGGACGAATTACGGCTAGAATTTTATTAAAA
This sequence comes from Agrypnia vestita, assembly GCA_016648135.1. Lineage (NCBI taxonomy): Eukaryota > Metazoa > Arthropoda > Insecta > Trichoptera > Phryganeidae > Agrypnia > Agrypnia vestita. The sequence goes on from JADDOH010011901.1 coordinate 9,390, forward strand.
CTTTTTCTTAAGATAAGGATTATTTTATTAATATTTGTTTCCCAGAATCTTTACTAATGCATAGATTTTTTGTTTGTATGCACTGCACGCCACTGGTATGTACCATTAGATAACTTTTGCATGCGTCCAGAGTCTAACAGATATTTCTCGTTTTCTAAGGTGGTTCCGTGGGGATTCAGGAAGCTCTTGAACTGGGTGAAGACAAAGTACAACAACCCTGAAATTATAGTATTCGAGAACGGCTTCTCTGACCTGGGGGGTAAAAATGATGCAGGTAGGGTTAATTACCACCACCAGTACCTCAATGCCATGCTGGATGCCATGGAAGACGGTTGCACTGTCTCAGGTTACACCGCTTGGAGCCTCATGGATAACTTCGAATGGATTCCTGGATACACGTAAATATTAATAACAACGATTGCCACGTACCTTTTTTATCCCCTCACAGTCCCATCCTTCTTTCATCCCACTCTCATCTGTACTTTAGATTTTTATTTTGTTTTCTTTTATTATATATAATTATGCATATGATTGCTTTCACTTTATGCACATGCATCTATAAATATAGATATTAATAAATTAAATTCAATCAAATCGTCTCTCTAAGTCTAAGATTACAATGCTATTAAAGTTCTGGTGCCAAGTTTAATGTATGGAAGTGAGGCCTGGAATTGGTAAAAGAAGAAGAAAAGTGGACTGATTGCTGTAGAAATATGGTCGCTGAGGCCTACATATGTAAATAAAATCTATGTACTTATATATTAAAATGAGGAAAAGTGGAAGAATTAACTCCATGACATGCTGCCAAATAATGGTACGGGGTGCAGATATTGCTGAGGCATTAACTGGTCATTTTAAAACAGTGTAAACAAGCCCCCACATCTCGATGTTAACATTGCTAAGCATTGTTCTCCAATCGGTGCGAAACATATTGATATTCAAAATATCAACGAGCAAGATATGGTCGACACTATTAAAAAATTCAGTAATATTCATTATCTGGGTTCAGATTTAATTCCAATATTCTTCTAAAAGAGTATACAGAACTGAACTGAAACATTCCAGGAACATAGATGATCTCAAAAATTACTCTGATACATGAGAGTGGTTCTAAGTCATTCGTAGAAAATTTCAGATCTGGAGCTGTATGTTCTGAACCAAATACAATACCTTGTATTTGAAATCATAAATCAATAAGAAGAATCGTCGTATCTTGAGTAGAACCGTTTATAATGGATGAACATTATGGATTCAGGAGAGGCCTTGAGACGTACCTACCTGATGATTGAAGACAAATGAAACAAGAAAGTCTGCTCTGTTAAAAGATTCAAAAGGGTATGAGAAAACACATATACAAGTGAACCTGGTAAAAACAGTATATCAGAACAAATGATTCTGCCATTCTATCTCTATGCCTATATCTGTGCAATAACTGGGTGATAATAAATAAGTCATTTAGTTGGGACATTCATATGTGAAACGATATTACCTGAAACCGTCTATCCAGATGTAATAAGGATTGTTTGTTTTTTTGTAGTTATAAAATTCTGGGATTCATATTAATAAAAAATAATTTATATTTCAGTGAAAAGTTTGGATTATACGAAGTGGATAACAACAGTCCTAATAAAACGAGAACCGCAAAAGACTCTGCTAAATACTACAATGAGATTATTCGGACTAGAACTATCAGAAGGGATGTATAAATGTTTAGAAATTTGTAAATAATAAATTATTAATAGAACTCTGTTGTGTTTTATTAATTGACCTTATAACTCAAAAAATGGAATATTGTGTTTCTCTAAAATGCGAGAAAATCAACCAATTTATTTTCATGTCTATTTCTCAAGAACACCTCTCTTTTTTTAACAACATGTACGTAAAAATGATATATTTTAAAACATTATATTTATAAAGTATATTAATCCTGTCATTAAGTAATATGAACTAGGAATGCAGTAAACATGAAGGAGTCACATCTAACCGGCAGCATTGAAAAATCATTTTTGAAGTTATCTTCTTCTGGCACATTCAGGGTAAAATTTTTATTGCAACGGAAATTGCACACGCGTTGCGCATGCGAGACCACGAAATGCGGGCGCATCATAATAATACAAATAGTATTCGTCTGCTGACGTCTTCAGTTATTCAAATGATTTCAATAAGCGTGTTATGACATGTCACATTCGCGCATCACTACCTTGAGCCAGTTAAGCATCTGGAAATAGATTTCTCCACGGCTCTGGAGAGATTGTAAACATTTAATCATATATGTCTATAATCTTGCACACACACGAAATAAAAATAATACATTAATTTGATGCAATCGCGAGTTATTATTATGATTAGAAAATCGTCGGAATTTTACATGGCTTAACAAACCAAGACCGTGTGCACTTTTAACTAATAATATTTACTGTCTAGTCTCTTAATTTCATTACAGGATAAAGAATTAGTTTTACAAATGTATTATGTCTTGAAATTGTCATAGTTTGGATCTTTTTAGAAAAAAATTCAGCCATCCCCACTTTATCGACCCACAGGTTCGATCTTCCTGCTTGTATGGAATATGCTTGTAGTCTGCTTTTGTAGTTTTCGTCGTCGTCGTATTGTAGTCAGATGTGTAACTATTTAATCATGTATAGCTATGAAATTATATTAATAAATATTCGCATTATGTTATTATTAGGGAGAAATTATTTTTAAAAATTTGTAGACTGTTGGATGATGAGAAAATCTAGCACAAACCCAAAAGTCATACGGAGAATTCAGTAGCAGTGAAGTGTTTCTGATTGAATGAGTATCCACAGCGAAACCGAAAGTGAAGAAGATTCGTTATGTGGAATCACCAGCCACACCTGGTAATGAGTACTACTCATCCCCCAGCGAAAAGTCACAGCGTGCGGGACTGCTTCCCTCAAACTTCTCTAAGGAATCCAGCACATCATATTTTAAGAGGTTCCATCAACAAAGTAATTTTACCAGAAGGCACCACAATCGAGGTTCCAGTCAACTCTTTCGTTAACTTTTTACCAATAATTTATTATTATTAATAAGTGATATGAAAAATTTGTGTGTCCCGAAAATACTGAGAAAAGATATACCGGACTATTGTTAGACTCGCGATAATTGACGACACTGAATGCTGGATTATGTAAAACCCCTAGAGTTCACACACAAAAACCAGCAAATCATACTGACCTTCAATTTTACGTTCGCCAATTTCTAAGTGAAAAAAAACCACATGTATGTGTGTTGCCCGCAGTCTAAAGATTATCTCATTTTTTGCGATATTTTTCCAATTCGTTTTTTCTAAAAGCAGTATACGACGTGGGATAATACAAACAAACGTACATAAAAATTGATCAAAATAAGCATGCTTAAGAGTCGAGAAATAGCGTTTATTTAAAAATCTAAGAAAAATATCATACAATTCTCGGCAGAAAAAATACAAACAATAATAATTCTTTTAGTTTAAGATGTAGAATCCGTGATACATAAGAATAATGTAAGAATAACAATCATAACATAAGGATACAAGGATAACAATCAGTTATGTGTAGTGACAGTGTATTCCAAAAACAAAAGACGCATTTAATAAAAATCAAATTATAGTACTCGTCAATCGTCGTAGAAAATAGAACATAAATATTTGAGAGGTGCTGTACCAAAAATTATTTATATTTTTTGTGCGTTATTTAAAATGTAATATAAAGATTTTTTTTTTCTTATTTGTAGCCCTACACTAGTAAAATAATCTATACCTATAAAACTCAATGACTGTCTGTCTGTTCTCTATACAAATCTATACCGTTAATACGATTTGATTCAAACTTTGCATACTTATGCTTTAGGGTCGGCGGGTAACGTAGACGACATTTCTTCCTATTCTTTTAACCCTTCCCCTCTCCCTGATATATTTTTGATGCAAATCTGTACCGTTTGATCGATCGGACTCAAAATTTGGAAACTTATTCTTTAGGAATCGGTGGGTACCATTCACTGATAATATAACACTCATCCCCCAGCGAAATATCACAGCGTGCGGGACTGTTTCCCTTAAACTTCCGTAAGGATTCCAGCAAATCAAATGTAATGGATTCCATCAACAGGGTAATTTTAGCACCAGGCGCCACAGTTGAGCAACCAGTCGACGCTTTCCATCTACCTTTTACCAATAATTTATAATCATTAATATCTGATATTAAAAATAAAAAGGCTATTAGAAAACACAGATAAACAATGGAAGCCACAATAGATAGTAAATTGAACATTAACAGCTATTGAAGTGTTCACTGCTGAGCATCTAAAATCTTCAGGTGTGAGTATTGACCGCTTATAGAGTAAGTGCCATAACCTACTGCGCAAAAATTTATACATAACAAGACGCGATATTAATTTCCGCAATTAAATAACACGCTTTTATTTTCCGAGTGAAAAAAAAAATTTAGCGAAAAATTATTTTTTACTTTTAAGTACATTTAAATATAAGCGTGGTTTTTAAAAAATATATTTTTATCGAACATAATAATTTCATTGTCTGTCCGCTCGTCCGTCCGTCCGTCTATCTGTGCCATGTACGTCGTGTAACGTCCGTAATTTCGTTCGAATTCAAGGCTAAAAAAAACAAATTAAATGGCCGGAGATGGGGCCGCTCTACGTATGTTACTACGGTCGACTCTCCGTGGACCGCCAAAAGATATTATAAATACATATATACTAGGGCTTAGCA
>JADDOH010011902.1:0-115984 GCA_016648135.1 Agrypnia vestita
GGTGTGATAATGAGCTCTGTATTTGTAACGATGGTTGTTAACCGATTACTGGCAATACTGCTAGTAGTCACTGGTACATTAGAAAATAACCCTTGACAGAAGTGGTGCGTTCACCAGTGTATGCATGCAGTGTATAAAGTGTATGGAAGAGTCCCGCCGCGAACATCCGGGCTACTTCGTATTCGAATTATGTATAAGTATTATCGTGTAGGAATTGTAGACAATTAAAGCATATGGATAATGCAGGAACTAAAGGAGTAGCTTATTGATGTAATGGTCATGATGCTTCCTGGTCAGCCTGGTGATGCAAGTTTGTCCTATTTTCATAGCACAAGCTTTTAGCTTAATTTGAAAATATTAATAACATTGATGCGACACGTGTTCCGTGTTATAAAAAAATAAAACAAAAAAAAGTAAGTACTTACACGTTTAAACTGAATTTATTGCACGGACTTACATGGTTGCGTTTAGTATTACGTCAATCAATTAATAATAAGACGGAATTGCGTGCACTCTACGTTCTATAATATACTTTTATACGTTCATGATAAGTTGACGGAAACCATCACCATAGCTCCAACACTTTATAAATTTCTAAAGTCATGTTACCAATCATTCTTAAAAACGAGTAACAGTCAAACAGATACAATAATGTCAACATAAACACAAAAATTGTTTAGTTCATCACTAAAGTATTGTAACAAGGCTGTGCTGAAAATAAACATCGGCGGCACGCGATGGCGTGCAGTCAACCGTAACTGCGGACTGTTATGCACGCAATCCCGGGTCACTCAACCGTGACCGCCTTGTCTCTTTAGATTCTATCACATCATATTCTTTTACATGTTAGAATGCGATAGGTTGCCTACATAGAATATTCCACATGTTTCTCGTTACCTCTAGAATGAATCTTTCGGAGGAATTGTTCTATATAGTAGTTTGTGAAGTTAACCAGGCGACATCTTCGTGCTACTACATAGCGAACCAGTGTGATCAGTGCTTCGAGATATTACAACACAAAATATTAGTGAAACCAGCGCAAGTGAATAAGAAAAGAGGAAACCGGGGCGAATTGTTTCTATGAGCGAACATTGAACAGAGTTTATCAGAAGTGATCTAGGGAATAGTAAAAGCGTTAATTAGTGCCAATTAAGAAACAATTTTATAATAAGTGTATGAAATATTCGGAAGACATTTAGCGATTACAAAATTAAGGACGGTACTAAAATTTAACTCATATCCAGGACAATTTTTGGTAATAAATAAAAAAAAATTCTAGTGTTTTCATTTGCCTCTCAAAGCCACGTCCAGTGACAATATATGAGCACATAATCAGGGAATACTTATTTTCTAATTTTAGGTTTTTATTCCAATCCCCTATTCTACGCTTGTCTATACACAATATTAGATACATAATATTATTATTGGATACATAATAATAACAAATTGCTAGTTCACTTCGATACACTGAATGAGTTGGGACATCACATCTATATATTCATCATTTCTCGTTCTTTTTAAATTTAAAATGCTAAATAATTCACATTTTCTTCAACAAATTCATCAAACCCTATGCGATTTACAATCCAACAAAGAATTTAGAGATTTATAATGTGGCGTGAAGTCATTCATACCCTCGTATCGATCTTTTCAAACTCTGCTATTTCTATTTATGCTTCAAAAAGGAAAAAAAATCATACTGGTGGATGTATATACATTTTACTCAACCCAATTTCACCCATTGAGAAAGTCTTTCATCTTATCTTCCTATTACTATTAATAAGCATGTTCATGAATGAGATTTGTCTGTAATTTGGATAAAAAAGCATTTGGCGGTGTGCATCAGATGATCCCTTTACAATACATTAGACAAAATGACGCTCCATGCTCCATTCTTAAGAAAACATAAATTAAGTAATTTTTATAACTTAACCAAACCAATTTCATGTCATGTACAAACTATTAAGTATAAGTACATAAGTGATGTTACAATAATATTCGTAGCAAAAATTGGGCACTAAATGATCTCCAGAGATAGACTTAAATCCACCAACACATTAATCTTGAAACTTTTAGGTTTTGTTAAGTTATTTTTATTTAATTAATACTAGCACTACCAAACCCACAGTTTTCCCACTCTTAATAATATATTGATGAATAAGTGCCAACCCAATGCTGAAAATAGCGCTTGGATTCGAACCATTGTTTCCGTACCACTATAGAAAACATTTTGCAAAAACTTAGGCGTTCATTGAATTTTCAAGATTTTCACACGTTTCAGGGTTCTTTACCTTGCCGGTAACACTTTATTTCAGAACAGACCTGTGTATACATAAAACCGAAAATGTGTGCACTGTTGTTCGTATCAAATAACTCCATTAAAAATTAACGAATTGGAATCAACGACATTCTTAAATATAAATTGACGGATAAATGTGTCTACGTATGATTTTTAAAAAATCAACAAGCTTTTCTTTATATATGAACATTATTATTTTGCTCATGAGTTTGGAGTAATCTTTTTTGGTTTAATTTCTCACAAAAAATTACTGTATAATATTTAATAAAATAATCTTCCAATATAAATAACAAACATTGATACCATACTCATTAATAATATTTATCATACATTGAGAAAAATGATGATACCATTTGTCCGACTAGTTTGACGATCTAGGAACTATACTTACATAATTCTACGAATTGCATTAACAAGTTATTGATTCTCTTCATTAATATGAAAGGTATTAAATATAACACTAGATGTTTATTGTATTTACTATATTACTGTATTATATTTATGTAATTTATCGATTATAATATTAATTGAATTATAAACTGTTTCATAAAACATGATACAGCGAGTACTAAAAATTAAAATTTGAAGTTTGTTAATTTAACAAAAACAAAATAAATGTATGGGAGTTGAATAACTAACTAAGAACAAATGCGGAAACAAACTAAAAGGTAACTATCTGAAAAAAGTTTGATTATTTGTAATATTTCTACAAGATTACTGTTTAAACACCTAAAGTGCTTCTTAATTCTAATATCATTTATAAAATGTAATAAAAAATATAATAAATATAAAAATATAAAATAATATTTCTACAAGATTACTGTTTAAACACCTGAAGTGCTTCTTAATTCTAATATAATTTATAAAATGTAATAAAAAATATAATAAATATAAAAATATAAAAAATTTAAAAATAAAATATAATAAAATTTATACAACTTTTACCTACATAAAAATGCTACAAGTGTTTTCTTTTCATTAATAAAAATAATATTTTTTTGCAGTTGTGGAAGAAGTTTTTTTAATTAGATTTTATATGCAATGATAAAAAGAAATTCTATTTACTTTAATACAAAAATAAAATTTTTGGTTATCTTAAAAAAAAGTTTAATTCTTATAAATATTCTTTAAGTTTATTATAAACATCGTAAGTGAAACCTCTTAGAAAATATTAAGAGCAAATTCTTCGTTCTCATTTGATAACTGATTAACGCATTCATCTGAAGATAGAATTCCACCAAGATCCAGGGAATCTACACTGCTGCTGGTAAAAATACACCACTAATCCTAGCCCGACCGTCCTCCCTGGGATCTTGGGGGATTATCATGATGAATCACGGAAGCTGTGATCTTCAGTCAAATGGCCACCCAAAGCACCTTACATCGGATCCCTAGTGGATTCAGACGATGCACATTTATTCGTCTATCTGATGAAAAGATGGATAAGCGAACTTACTGGAGGAATTTTTATTTTTGCTTGTATAATATATAAAATTAGATCCATGGTAGATGTTCCACATTCCTGTATGTTATTGGGAGCTGTTAAAATCACAAACATTTTAATAAATCCACGCTGAACCAAAATAACGAATATTTACTCGCAGTCCAGTGGGCATAACACTGGCTTCCCATTCTGAGGGTTCCGGGTTTGATTCCCGTTTCAATACATTTGTGTGATTAATTCAAGCCTGGAGTATTTTTAGGGTGTATTTCTCTTCAGTAATTGGGCCCCATGGCCTGTTGTAGCTTACCAAAAAAATACTTGCCACTCTACTGCCGAGATACTAAAATTCAGACATGAAAATAGTATCATACAATGCACATATCTATTTTTCAAAACATTTAAAGTGACCATGATGCACAATTATTGAAGCGAAAAACATGTTAAAAACACCCAGGCTTGATAAAATCACGTATATGTATTGTGAGCTCATCAGGATTGAATTCGGAGAAGAGTAAGAAAAATCAGTATCATCATGCTCAATATATAATAAGGGCCACCGATTACTACTTAATATTTGTACATTTTATTTTTATCCATTTATTTTATATTTTGTATATTCAAAAGAACTTCTTAATATTTTAATTTTCGTGTTTATTTTATTTTTATACAATAGATTATTAAATGGTATTTGAATAACCCTAATAATTCTTCAAAGATATTAAAAAATGTTACTTAGACCGTCAAGTTGAAGTAAGACATCAAAAATATATCAAAACAGTTAAAATTAAATATCGCAAACAATGCTATAAAATATCTAAAAAATAATTTTAAAACATAGGTGTAATGTGTAAACCACTTGTAAGTTTACGTCTCCTAATTTCGATCCATTACGATATGTTCATCAGAACGGACGCACACTCATTATCCATTACTTATATTGGTAAACAAGTTAATTTTTAAACAAAGGTGTGGCTACACTTGTGCCAAAGATTGACAAGTAAATACTTAAATGGGGAATATATCAAATGATAGGTTATTCGTAAAATTTAATTAGTTTTTAATTATATTGGCTTTAATATTCACGCATTTCTTGATTTCTAACATAAACATAACATAATTGTTTAAACATAAATGTTTATACATTTAAAATTTGTTTCTATATGAAATATATTAGGACGCAAATCAATATGTTTGATTCTAATAGCTTTTGCTCTTATTCATATATATCATTAAAAAAATAATTTAATTTAATAATAACAAAATATTTATCCAATCAAGGGACTTCATTATTTATATGGAGAATTTTTATACCGTTTTCTTTTTTAAATGTGTAGCCTATCTCCAAAAAATGGTTCTTGAATTCCGAGAACTTATTATTTAACATGAAAATTAGGTACGTGCTGTTTTACCTATGTAAAAATCCAAACATAGCTTTTATATCATAGGTATGATGGAAAAAACTAATAATTTGAATGAATTCCATTCAACAAGTAAAATGAAGTCAAATTATACAAGCAGCTACCACTGCTAAAATTGTTCCCAAATGTTGTGGGCGGAATATCACAAGGAAAATCTTGTATAGTAAGATAAAATTTTATATTTTATAAAAATAATTAGATTTTAAGAAAGCATATTTTATGCAGAGAATACGAATAATTCATTTACATAAATAAAAAACAATGAAAGAAGTATTTTGATAAAGTACATTTCGAAGACAGCATATTTTTTTAGCGAGGAACGTGAAATTGCGTAAGAAGGATTTAAAAACAATGATCGCATCGAAGTCTTTTATGTCTCCGAAATAGATAAGCTATCAGCCCGTGTTCATTGTGCTCTCCGATGTATAAAGCTCGAAAATGCATTAGCCCCTCTTTCGGAAGTGTGTTCGGACTTGATCCGTTTGGCTTATCTCCGGCGGCCGAGCGGCCGGGATTAGCGGCCGTTTATTTCCATTTGGAAAACTCTTGCAGCGGGATTGGATTACGCCAAAGATTTGGAGAATGATGATAAAATTACGTGTCACGTGTCCAGGCCCTCGGAGCAGCGTTTGATAAGATATACGACGCGCCATTTCGCGGGCGAAGACGAACGGAGAACGGCAGTGGGTGGCTGTAAGTGTCATCATGTCGTTTAAAAATAAGTACAGAATTTGTTGCAGTTTTCTGACCACACAATGATCGTGCACACGCAACATTTTGATCATTTTCTGGGATATTTGTTATAAGGCCTTTCTGACCAACTTGTCAGATTCCATTGCAGGATCCGTCATCAGGGCATATATATATATATATATATATATATATAGATATCGATTTAACATATAATCTATTATATATATATATATTATATATATATAATTATGTAAATCGAAGGCTTTCACAGGTACAATAGTGTTAGTTCTAACTACTTTGGGGGTAACCCGCGTCAAATTCTGGTCGTCAGGACCAGTCGTCTGCCGACGTTTCAAACAGATCTCACTGTTCATCTTCAGGGTGCCTTGTCGAGTAAATATACGGATTACTAGAAGCCGAGCAAAACTCATTAACAACGTCGCTGGAGAAACCCACTCCTCCACAAACACCTGACGCAGAATTTTTCAAACTTTCACTTGACGGTGAGCTCCGGACCCAAACGGTTGTACGCTTTTTGGAGAAGCAGCTCATCAGCTCAAAGTGTTAGAAAAAAATATATATATCTATATATATAGATATATAGATATATATATTATATATATATAATATATATATATATATATATAATATGGCCTTCTAATAGTAGAATCGCCGTTCAAACAGACATTAAATTTCTCCGTTAAGCGCCAATTTGATAACATAACCATTTGATAACCAACGATTTGTTTGAACCCGGATCGAAGTCCAGCGAACTGTCGTCAACCCTCAAGTCTCCAAACATTCGGTGAGCACCCTCCCGGTAAGCCATGCCGCCGTACTTTTCAGCCAACAACATAACGCCATCTACACTCACATACGGCAGGCACTTAACTCGTGGCATATGGGTGCGTTCACACGCCAAATTAAATCCCCATTTTAAATAGGCCGACTCCGAAACCACTAAAGTGGACTAATCGCGGAGCCGCGCACCGTATACACCACCCTTCGTAATATCTACATACGCCCGCAACAAATCTTCCACGTTCCCGCGTGCAAGTAATTCGGGACCACTTTAACAAAATGTAAAATGTATTTTAGGAATTGGATTTATTAAAAGCTTGCAGCGGGATAATCTGTTGTGTTGCGTGGCTCGTTCCTGACTGGTTGTTGTGGGAATTATTAAATTATTCACATTTTTAAATGAGAGTTTAATTTAAGTCACACAAGCGGCGATTTTTTTACGACCGCGTGTTACTTAATACAAAAGGATTAACCATTTTTTCAGAGTGGCTCAATACTCATTTAGTACGATCTGGGGGAAGCCCGGGTGAGAGCGTATAAAGTAAACAATCACATTTGAAATGTGGCGGGAATTTTGTTTGGAAAGGAAAATTATTTTCTGAACCCGACCGCGAGAAGCTGTTTTGTTTGGGTAAATTATATGCCCAAACAAAACATTTAAGAATAATTATATTATTTTACGAGTATACGTGTTCTTATTTACGTACGTATATACGGTGTAAAAGATTTGGCAGATGTATCCAGGAAACGGATATACGAAGCAATAGAATTCGTTCGACACTGATCTATAAATTCAAACCATTCTAGTTTCACGCGTTTCGGTCACACTCGGCTCGTGCGAAATTGCATTTGTACTGCTTCGCAATTATTATACGCCTTATTTGTTTTGTATTTTGTTTTATAATCTACACAGAATATAAGATCCTCTCTCTATACTAGATTGGTATCTTATAAGGAAGTAGCATACACAAGAAAATCGGATTTTATATATGTTTTTTTGGCATTAAAAGAAATTATGTAGATCTTTTCTCCGTTCGAAGAATCGTCAAAATAATGAGGTGTCACTATATTCTGAGATGGCTATTTCTATTTTGAAATTGTTAGTCTCATGAGGGTAGTTGAATTAAAATTATTCTTAAGAAGGATCGTTAAACCTAGTGTTAAGATGTACTTCAGTTTTAAATATCATTTTATGTATTTATAACCAGATTTCTGAATTACCAACATCGAGATAATAATTTTTTAAATAAAAATCATTTCAAGTCTCGTGTTTCTTTTACAAAAAATCATGCACTTAAAATTGCTCTAGGTACATATTTTTATCATGGAAGTGAATCATTTATATTTAAACATGTAATTAATATACATACTTAATAATAAAAAAAATTACAAAATTATAAAATAAAAATACAAAGTAATGACATTTTCATAAAATGTTCTAACAAACTTGGAACGTTCTAGAATTATTTTAGTAATTATTAATCGATATATTTATCTGATCGATATATTGAATCGATCGCTTGACAGATTTTTTACCTCATCAGTTTAAAAGTATCACTGGAATTTGTATGAAAGGTACGAGCAGAAAGCAGGTTCGGGCCCCATTCCAGGATACCACTAAGTTAGTCCTATTTTCATGGCAAAAGCGTTTAGCTTATTATGTAAATATCTAGTAATAATATTAATGCGACACGTATTCCGTGTTCGCATCTCTATTTTTTTTTTAAATAATTGTATGAAGGATGGAGGTTTCAATTCCAAAAAAATGGTTGAAAATTAAAAAAAAAAAAAAAAAATTAAATATAATAAAAAAAAAATAAAAATAAATAAAAAAAATAAAAAATGAGTAGCTTGTTGGTCTTGTGGTTAGGACACTGGACTCGTGATCCAAAGGTCGCTGGTTCGAACCTCACTCCAGACTAGCAAGTTAGTCCTATTTTCATAGCACAAGCGTTTAGCTTAGTTTGAAAATAGTAAGAATATTGATGTGACACGTATTCCGTGTTCACATCTCTATTTTTTAAAAAAAATAAATAAAATAAAATAAAAAAAAAAAAAAAAAATCCAAAAAATCATAAATAAATACCTCCTTAGTGACATCTGTGTTCATTTAAGGGGAATAAAAAAGCTTTGGATGCCGGGGAATGAAAAAATTTTGGTGCAACGCATATACGGAACATGTCGTATAATTTAAACATATACAACTCCCAAAAATTTAATCGACGCGGTATTATATCATGGGTGGAAATAGTGAACGTTAAATTGTGTAAAGTGATTACTTAAGCCAGCCGTACGATAGGTCGTAAGCTCTATGAATACCAAAAGACTTTTGTACCTACTTTCCTGTAAAAATATAATTTCGTCTCTGTGAGACATCTATAATATATTGAAGGGTGGAGGTATTATTTTCACGTTTATGTAGAAATCTTTTGCGGTTAAGTTACTTAGAATCACATGACCTAAGGTTAAATCAATTTCGGAGATATAGGTCGTTGATAACGCATTAACGTCGTGAAGCCTAGAAGCAGTGCCATCAAAAATCAATAGTTTTCTGTCAGTAAGAATATAATTTTCACCGATTTCTTAACATTTTCAAAATTTTTTTTTTTGTTGCGAAAAATAGATTCTAAGAATAGTATGGGTCATCACTCATTCAAAAGTTCCAAAAAGTGGCAAAACTGTAGTAATTTGAAGCTAGAATGGTGGGAGAATTTTCAACTGAATTACATTATTCTTTTGCGATTTTGTCGAAACTCCCTTTTTCAGATTGTTGGAGATGATATTTCAAAAACTAAAGAATCGATTTTATTTTAAAATTGCACACACATAAACAACATTATCTACCATGCAGTGTACGATTTTTGATAAATACGCCGTTTGCGAGTTATGTGAAAATTATTTTCAAACTGATTCCATCTATACATTTTTTTTGATACGCTATCGTATTCATTATATCATTTGACAAGAAAATAATGAAGTTTTTCATTTCATTCAAACCATGATCATCTCCACCAGCTGCCAAAGTCACGGAGAAGGATCTTCGCGGTACAGCGCGTAACTCCGCTAATTTTAAATCCCAAATAAAATAATTTCGCTATCTGTTCGTCCGTCTGTCTGTCGTAACTTCGTGTAACGCCCGTAACTTCTTTATATTTAAAAAAATCACTTTTTTTAGTATTTTTTTACAGTATTTTTTTTCATTTTTTATATAAATAAATAAATACTTACTCTTTAGAAACCGAAATATAAAATTATCGTCATTTTTGACGGGTTGCAACTAGTTTTCTAAATAATTTTGACAAAGAAAAATATTAATCAATGTATGCTGTCAATAATGATAGTAAAATGAATATTGAGAGTGTAATAGTTAATCAAATAATCGAAAAAATATATTTTTTTTATTTATTTCAAAAAAAAATCCTTGTTTACAATATATAGGTACTTAAAAATAATTTAACAATAAAAATATAAGATAAGATTACACAATTTTTTGTTGTTGTTAGATTTGTGGATTATGCCACTCTACTAGGCTACGCCTGTCCCAGAGTGGCGTTATAGAACACAGTTTTTGACACAACACAATATTTGAATGTATTTTTGAATGTATATTTATCCTCAAGATGGTACGACGAACCGTTTAAAAACATATCCATGTTGTCTTCGCATGAATACGATACTTTAAAATGTTTAAATTCAATGCACTGCACGAATTATAATAATTATCATTAATCAGACGAGCGTTACAAGAATTCATCAATTGCGGAGAGGAAGGATAACATGATACAGTCGTTTATCTTAATAATGTAATTAATCATGGCGCCTCGCAGCATCCCTCCTGACAGAGCCTGAAACATCCCAAAGTCAAGAGAGGCGAAACTAATCTGCGTGGAAGCGAAACAGCTGTCACCCCATAGTTTAATGAATTGCGTGTTAACTCCGCACACATGCATTCTATTATCATAATACTCACACGTGTGTGTGCGTGTAGAACTTATCCCTTGAACAAACTAGCTGCACTCAAAGCCTCCCGCGATAATCTGCTCGCGCATGTTTTTAACAACAGCAAAGAGATTTTATATCAACACTGGAGTAGATCGCGAGTGAAAACCCCCATAAAAATTTAGAATTGAGTGAGGAGGCAATTCAAGGAGGCAATTCAAAACATTTGTTTTGGTACACACTTGCGTATTTTTCAAATTGTAATCGTCAGGAATTTTACATTTAATCTCTTTTTTACACCCCCTTTAAATGTTAATCTAGGGAAGCCAGGAAGGCCAGAGAGAATGAGGCCGAAGATGGGCTGACTATAAGGCACTCCTGGCTCTTCAGATAGAGAGGCTATTTTAACTACGGGCTGCTGAAACAGGTGTAGGAAATCGTCCACAATCTGGGAGTCGCTCGTAATAACAAAGAATTAAAATTTACTTTCAACATTATAAGTATATATACCTAGTTTTATATAACCTAGAAGAGTTTTGAAAAATTCATTTTTAGTAGAAAACTAGCTCCAACCCGTCAAAAATGACGGAACATTAGTTCGCGTCTTTTCTAATCCCTAGTAATATATGCTTATAGTATATTTTTTGCTGTCCACGTAGAGGCGGCAGTAGCAACATGCGTTGAGCGGCCGACCCGGGTTTGCTGGCCCGGTGTTCAAGCCCCATCTTCGGCCGTTCAATCTGTGTTTTTAGCCGTGAATTCGAATGAAATTACAGACGTTACACGAAGTTATGGACGGACAGACAACGAAATTATTATGTTTGATCTACGTTAATAGAGTAACAGTGCATATGATATCAAATAAACATGGAGAGAAAAAAACGATGTCTTCAAAATGGTGCTGGAAATATGCGTTTGGAGTACCTTGAAAATGTTGTTGAATCGGCGCCCCGACAATTGCGCGCAAGATAAGTGCGCGCCGAAAACAGCGCATAGACAATTACGTATGCAATAGTGTGAAAAAAAGAATCTTATTTTAACGTAACCTAACCTATGGTCCACTAAAAGTAATATAAATTTTCTGAAACAATTCATAAAAAAGTTTATCTTCATGGAACACATCAAGAAAAAACTTGTTTGAAAACTGTCTGATTTCATCAAATAAATGGAAGTTATTTTTTACTTGTCAATATACACCCTCATTGTACTAAAATGATTGATTCAAATATGAAGGAGATCAAATTCTAGTATTTTTATATTTATGTCCATTATATTAACAAAGTGTGTTACATTTAGTTATAATTCACTTTTCAGCTTTGAGAAACACTATAAAATAAAATGGAAATTGATGTCCCCAATTTCTTTCGTATCGCGCTTTATTGTCGGCGAATTATCTTGCACACAATTTCGGGACACCCATTACGCTGGTCTCAATACTGCACAAGTTTAAAATAAATATCAGACTCTCAAATCTTCAGTTGGATTCAGTTCAGTATTTCGGGCACCTTGCCAGAAGATACGATAACCTGGAGTTCAACGTGGAGATCTGTCGCCCCAGAGGGAGAACCGCATCACCCGCTGAGCTGGCCGGGTAGGTAATGACTTCAAAAGGCCCTCACTCGTGACGGCGCCAAGAACTGCAAAATGCGGGAATACCGTCAGGAGAATCAGGGAGCGGCTCCACGGAGGTCGCGATCCTGTCATGAGGGAAGAAGTTATTGAAAAATGTAGCGAATAAAGATTGCAGTACCGAATTTCGTTGAATTACTTAAAATATTACCTAAGGACTTAAGGCTGCTTTTAACAAAATGAGACAGATATTCTGCGATGACAATCTTAACCTGAAACTTCGACAGCGACTGGTCAAATGTTATATATGGTCAGTCCTGCTGTACGGAGTGGAATCGTGGACCCTCAAAGTGAGTAGCATGAACCGGCTGGAGGCATTCGAAATGTGGATACATCGGAGAATGCTCCGGATACGCTGGACGGATATGGTCAGCAACACAAGAGTTCTTCAAAGAGCTAGAGTGAATAGAGAGTTGCTGACAAATATCAAAATCCGAAAGGTATCGTATTTGGGTCATGTGCTCAGAGGAGAAAAATATGAATTGCTCCACCTGATTCTTATGGGCAAGATAGAGGGTCGTAGAGGTGTTAGAAGGAGACAAATTTCCTGGCTCCGCAATATACGCGACTGGACGGGCATAAGAAGTGTTGGGGAGCTGTTTCGTGCTGCCCAGGACAGGAACGCTTTTTGGGGACCTGACACGACACCAAAAGAAGAAGAAGAAGGACTTAACAAACTTATTAAGATGGCATAGAAGGTTTATACAACGAACCAATAGAAAGAGTCACGCAATACAACTTAGAGAACTGGGATCCATCTCAAGAAGTACCTAAAAGCTCGAATGGAGACGGCAAGAAGTGCGTTTCTCAGAATGAGACGATTGATTTCTAAACATGACCTAAGCCTGTAACTTAAAATGCGTATAGTTCGATGTTTTATTTATATATTTATTTACTTTTTTACGCCCATTACAGGCTTTTCCATAAAAAAACATTACATAAGATCAAAAAGTATATAGGTACATATATACTTTCGATATTATAAAAATATCGGAAATAAGCAGTAAAATATAAAATATATGAATATAAAGTACATGTATAAAAAGCAATTAAAGGTATAAGTATTGAAAGTATCAGGTATAAGCATTAAAATATGAGTGATGAAAAATAAAATAAAATATCTTTACTCCCTCTCTTTTAACTCGTAGCGTCTGCTTATCTGCATGTCTGCTTGTCGGCTTATCTGCATGTCTGCCGAAAAAACTTTGGATCGATTTTTAACCATTTTCCCGTGATCTAATCGAGCTGAAACTTTGCAGGCAGATTCGTGGCGACGATAAAAATGATTAAAAAATTTTCGCCAATTTTTTTCATAATTTAGTATAATTTTGGATTTTTCGAAATTTTTTATTATTCCCTTTCGTAGCGTCGCCCGACTCGAGCCCGGCGCGTGGAGTAGGCGCGAAACCTGTTTCACCTAGTAAATGAGAAAGGGAGAATAATAAAAACTTGGTTTTTATGGGTTAGTTTTTTTCACCATTCTCTTACATGGGGCGGAGACATGGACACTAAATTATGAACTAATACGCAAAGTCGAGGCTTGTGATGTGTAGGTCCTTCGGCATATGAAGTGCTGTGGACTTCAAGATAAGAAAGCTGGAGTATCTCGGACATATTGTGACAGGATCAAAATATAGGTACATGGTATTCTATCATGGGTGGAAATGGCGAACGTTACATACGTGTAAAGTGATCGCTTAAGCCAACCGTACGATAGGTCGTAAGTCCTATGTACACCCATAAAGACTTCTATACCTACTCTCCCTTGATAAAAAAATATACAGTTTCGTCTCTGTGAGACGTCTATAATATACATTAATTGATTATTGATGTCCCTGTGACAACAATCCAGTTCTGTTCTGAAAAATTTGGACATACTCAAAATATTCAAAATATAGTCTAAACCAACTCATCATCCAGGGGAAAATATTGTTCTCAGATTTTCACGGCCGTTGCAGGGTCCATCATCAGGGCTGATGATGGACCCTGCAATGAGATCCAAAACGTCGGCTAGAGAGATCACATATACACGGCAGAATGTCCCAGAAAACTATACACAGAAGACAGGGGAAAATAAGCGGTAAAAGAAGCGGAAGTCGCCGCATCTCATGGCTGCGTAACTTGAGGGACTGGTGCGAGTGTAGCTCGACTGAGTTGTTCCGTGCGGCGGTGAGTAGAATCGTTATCGACAGTAGATGGCTCTATAAGATGAAGAAAAATATTTATAGACTCAGAAAGAAGGAATATATTTTCAAAATAATTCATTACGGAACGTATCATATAGAAATCAAACACAAATCACTTTGTCTTCACCACTTTATGAGATATACGATCCACATGCTTCGAGAACAATGTTCTCTTCTTCGGGATTGTTTGTGTACTAAAATTGAAAAAGATAAACCATGGAGTGTGCGAAGGGGTTGGTGAGGGGAGGGGGGAGGTCGGAGGTGTTAATTATGGAATTTCATCTGAAGGGGATGGAATCTTATATGGAAAAATATTCAGTAGTGGATTGTGTACAAATTTAGTCTGGTTATTTATTATATTTGAATTAATATTAACACCTTTCCTAATTTCAATTATTCATTTGTGGGATCTTATAACTAATGTGTAAAAATTTTAAAGCTGTATTTATATTAAATATGTGGTCATATTCTATAAATGTTTTGCAAAATCACACTCAACATTGCTAGTTAAAGCTTTGATGTATTAATTAACACCTCCAACCACCCCCCCCCCCCTTACTTTTCCCTTCTCTGTAACACAAGTTGCATGGTTTATCTTTTTCACTTTTAGTACACAAACAATCCTGAAGAAGAGAACATTGTTCTCGAAACGTGTAGATTTTGTATCTAATAAAGCAGTGTGAAAGTGATTTGTGTTTTATTTTAATAATAATGTCACCACAAAGTCCAAACTTTCATTCAAAAGAAAAAATATTAATCGAACAATTAAGTACTATATAGAATATATATAATTATATAGTATGTAGAAGTATGCAATAAAATACATACAGAGTAAAAATAATAATATCTATGAGGTTACAATTTTATTGTTATATTGATGGATTTAAAGTTAATGATTATTTCTGTTGATGAGAGATTCAGATACTTTCAAAACTCGAAAATAGTAAAATATAAAAAAAAAAATTAAACTCAAGAAGTGATAACAAAGTATGTTTTCCTATCTGCCTACCCCCTAGGGAAACGGCGTGATGGTAAATAATTATGTAAGTAAATATAAAATACTTCTTCAAAAACAGCAAAATATTTGTGTGGTGACATTATTAATACAATTAATAATTTTATCATTACGCACAAACAAAAAATAAAATCACAAATTGTAATGTGTAGTAAAATGTAAAACTCGAATTAAACTGGATATCAAACCATAAAACCAAAAAATGATATTATTTCGGTTAAATTCCTCTCCTGAAATATTTATATACACAGACCGTGCAGTTGCTTTGTACCTGCCTTTTAATTATATATAATCAGATGTGGCAGAGTGTGTAGCGCAGTAAATTATTATTGTACTGTTCTCAGAATCCCACCTCTTCCTCTTGGCACGGCTGCCACCTTTCACACCTTCCGCATCTGATTTGGCAGCGATTCTTTACATCTCCAGATGGAATCATCATCTGGTAATGCGAGTCGCGTGGTCTCGGGGAAGTCACGTGGTGTCGGCCAGCAATCACTCCTGGGATTCGTTCTGCACCTCAACGTCAGCGGCGAAGCAAAGCGGCTTTATCAACGTATTATTTGGATTTTTTTAAAGACGCAAAAAATGTTCTTGAATAAGCATCTGGACCGATAAAGATTTGATTTAAATAAAAAAATTATTTTGTTTTAAGCCACGTTATTGATATAATATATAGTATCTACCGGTTTCAGGTATAACCAACCCTCATCAGGACTATAATATAAATTAACCTAAGTACAGACATTAACGTTATGTAGAAATTTAGTAATTAAATATATTGATAGAAAGAGAGAGAACTTTTATATTGTATTTTTACACTTGTTTTACACATGTGTGTAACTTTGTTGTTGCATAATATTGTGCAAGTAATGAAGATTAGGTATATAATTTACAAACTTAGTAGGATTATAATTATTATATAAAAGTGTAGAGGAGATTAAATTTTTGTACGGTTAAAATAAATAATATTCGCACCACAAGACAGAACCAATTTTCGGAATTCTCGATTGAGAGGTAACTCATAATATTTTTTAACTTTCTAGTTACAAAATTAAATAAAAAAGATTTTTATTTGATACCAATTTGAAGTTTTGGCTTCCACGTAAGAAAATGTATATTTTTTGCTATTTGGATTGGTGTTGGTATTGGTAATAATAATGATAGTAATAATTTTTGGTATGTTATTGATTTAGTCACCCCATAATTTTTGCAATTTTAATATTAATTATGAATCAAATAGTTTTAAGGACCATAAACTATAAGACAAAGTAAAAAACCCTTACAGAAGCCAGTATACATAAATTATAGAAGTATCACAGAGACAAAGCTATTTGTATAGAAAACGGGTATGGAAGTCTTTATAGGACGGTCCAGGGCTTAAACTGAATATGTTAGAAAATTTGATAGGAATTTCTAAATATTGACCATTTTTAAAATATATTAAAGACCTTAAAGTTTGCCGTACTTGAAGTACGCCCATTTGTGTGCAAGGTCAGCATAATTAACAGGGGTTTAGCTCCTTTGATCATGATTGTGTTCAGTGAGTTCGAATTTTCGTCCGAAAGCGACCTTCGTACTAACTCATAATATGTCAAACTAGATCAACTGTGTTCTTTACTTTACGTGAGTGATAATGCCTAATTATCATTACAATTTATTGAAACCAAAGGGAGAAGGTTACAGAAAAAATGTATGTAAAGGATATATTTTTAATTTTCGAAGAATAGTCCTTTCGGAGAATTGTCTGAAGGTAGATTTTCACTTTGTGATAACCTAATTTATTGATTGATGTCAAATATTTTTAATAACACCACCTTTTAGATGAAATTTGACATATTTTGAGAAATTTTTTTCTTCTTCATAATGAAAAAAAAGGATGACTTGAATACACAAAGGGTATGAGTTTTATATAGAGAAGAAAAGAAGATTGTTCTCGAAACGTGTATAATTTTATCAAATAAAGAGGTTAAATAAAGTATTTGACTTTAATGAATTAATTGACGAATCTTTGTTTCGAAAAACAAGTAAAAGTCATATTTATAGTCTTCATAATACTTAGCCACGTATATATTTTTGCTGGCATAGTTTGGTAGTTAAAAATGCAGTCTAAAGACAGTAAAAAAGGTCTCGGGTTGAAGACCTATTAACCATTCTGGTTTTTTAGACAGTAATGCTGGGCCTTTTTGCACTAAAATCACATCTTAAAGTATATATATTTAAACTAAATTAAACTTTGTAATGCACATATGTTGAGTTAAATTTATCACTACTATCGTTTCTAGAGGAACAATCTCTCGCATCATCGGATGTAATTTATGGACTGCTCTTCTTGAAACTAGCGTATCGATAAATTTAACGAGTGTGCATTTAAAAGTTTAATCTTGTTGCACTAATAAGATTTTTATTAATTTATGATGATATTTCGGGTAATCATTTTGAAATGAGGCACTGACAATAAGTGTTTGATAAATTAACCGATGTATCGGTAAACAGGTCATTAGCTAGTTAACCGGAAGGCGTATTGCAATCCCTAGCTAATGTTGGCTCCCATTCAGCTCGGGCGCGCTCAGTTCAGCGGGTCGGCGGTCCGGCAGACTCGCGAACGTGTGAAACGGCACCACAAAAGGCCGACGGACAAAGGAGCCGTTTAATAGTCGGAGCGCCGGTTTTTGTTTAAAACAAAAGGCGAAATAAATACGTCGTCCGAAAATAGTAAAGACGGCGTTGTGTAATGCGCGCACATAAATATCGTTTTCTTTCCTCTTTTGTTCATATTTTTTCGGACAAAACCACCTGAAATTGTTGCGAAACTAACAACTAAATCATTTATCACGTTTTCTTTGAGCCAAAGTCGCCGGAGCAAAATGAAACCGCCGTTTCGTTATAAAGTAATGTCGGCGTTTAATTTTCCGCTTGTTTTTCTTACAAAACATTTTGAAATGTTGTAACTCACGCTTGGCTTAAATAGACGTGTAAAGTTCTTCGTAATAAGCGGAGATCTGCTGCGTAATTCTTATTCTGCAGAGAGACAATTAGAAAACATTACTCATCTGTCCGCGAACTTGCCGTGCGCCCCCTGTTGAGCCGCTTCCACTGTGTGTGTGGTAATCCTGCGGGAGAGTGATATAAAACCAAAATTATGCCTGAAAATGTGGTTTACCCCGTAACGGACAGGAGTGTCTGGAGAATTCTCGTCCTTCTCACAATTAGACGAGCTGTTTGCGGCGAGCGTGGTTGAACGAGAGCTGTACGAATCTGTTGGGAAACAAGTAGTATGTGCAAGTTTCAGTTCGACATAAGCGCATTCATTCCGTCGTGCTCGGTCCAGTTATATTTATTTATTTATGTAATGTTCATGGAAGACCAAGAGCACAACAAAGAAGCATAGAAAACATTGATATAATATAGATGGCCAATTACAGGTCTCCACATTCAGATATATGTTAGTAATGATAAATATTTATGAATTAAACTAAGGCATATTGAAAATTATATAGAAAGAAAGAATAAAAAATTTAAACAAAAGAAAAAGAAACTTAATTATTAGCAGAAAAACATAGGCATGTTAAAAAATAATACAAAGAGAAAAAGAGGCTTAATTATTAAGTAGGAAAATAATTCTGCAGTCAAAATTTTTCTTAGAACTTAGGCATCTAAGAATTATATAAAAAGAAAGAATAAAAAATGAAAACAAAAGAAAAAGAGACTTAATTATTAGCAGAAAAACATAGGCATGTTGAAAATAATACAAAAAGAATGAACAAGAGAAAAAGAGACATAATTATTACGCAGAAAAAAATTCAGTACTCAAAATTTTTCTTAATCTTGTGTGGCTGCACTCGAACAGATCAATATCCAATAATCTTATCAGTTTATTGAATGTATCGCATACCCTCAAGAAATATGAATTCTGATATATTCTTATACAAAGATGTTAACAGTTGTATGAATGTAGTATTTTGATATTTACACCAGCCTTACCGCGCCGAAGAGATATTTCGATTATTTGAATGATACAGTCATAGTTACAGAAGATGACACTTCAATTCCACTGTTATCTGACATGGATGCACCCATTGTATGATGAGAATTTACCGTTAAGCCAGTAACAAGGTATAGCTTAAATTAAAAAGGAAAGTAATCACATAAATAAAAAATATTCAAAAAAATTACACATATGATGTAATAAATTAAAGAGTCAGCAAATCTAAGAGCAAAATATTAGCAGATTTTAATATAGACACTATTATTGTCTGAGATTCGACTGCATTTTTCATTTTAAAGTAGCTATCGTGGAAATGAAATACGTCTACGGACTCACTGTCCTCATTGCTGAATCGTTGTCTATCCGTCTGTCTATCCCCTTAACTTCGTGTGACGTCCGTAATTTCGTTCACGGCTAAAAAAATCAAATTAAACGGCCGGAGATGAGGCTCGAACCCCGAGCCAGCAAACCCGAACCGGCCGCTTAACGCATGTTGCTACCGCCGAGCCTGCGAGAGCGGTCAAAAATACGGACATACAGGACTTGCAAATACGCTAACCATTTCATGTTCCGCCAAGCATAGTTGCCAGGGTATAATAATAAAAATAGCAGATAGGTACCAATGTTCAAATATTTTGAAAAAAATCGTTATTATTATTACATGGGTTTCGACAATAAATAAGTAAATACTTATTTTTAAGGAACCGGCATGTAAAAGTACCGTCATTTTTGACGAGATACAGCTGGTTATCGTTGTAATATACATATATAGATATATATATATATATATATATAATATATACTTTTTTTTTTTTTAACGCGTTGACATTTTAATTCTAAGACATATGGCATATGTAATCCCTATTGTTGACATTTTTATTTTTTTTGTATTTTATATTTTTGCATATGTCAACATAAAGAAGAAGCTATCAGTCAGTTTTGGCTTGTATATAGTGTTCAAAATCTACCGCTGATGAAGATTCATGATAATAGATGAAGCATGAAGAAAGTCATACATTCCGAGACCTGAGTTCAATTTATACACGACTAGTTTCGAGAGCCACAGATGCTTTCATCTACAGATGACAATATAAACTCTCGAAACTAGTCGTGTATGAATTGAACTCAAAAGTGGTCTTACACAAATATTTTATTGTCAGTATGTCATACCACAAAGTAAATGCCAAATCAATAAGTCATACAATTTTGTTTATTGGTTTAATATATGATACAGTTTATTACACTATTTTACTCTAGTCTATTAAAACTATAAAAAATACACGGTTTTTTTTCGCTGTACCTCTCCAAAAAGAGACTAACTCTTGTGCTTGGAGAGGGATTTACACTTTTATATCATTACATATTTTGTATATATGTTTATTTTTAGTAGAAAACATTTTAAATAAAAGAATATAATATAGTAAAAAGAAATAAACTTTGTTTCACCACTTTTTTATTGAAAATATAAATATGTTTCAGAGCCCATGGCCCCTTCGTCAGGATACAATTGTATACTAACAAAATTAAATTAAAAAATCGAAGTATAGTAGATTTTTAAATTTAATTTTGTTAGTATACAATTGTATCCTGACGAAAGGGCCATGGGCTCTGAAACATGTTAATATTTTCAATAAAAAAGTTGTGAAAACAAAGTTTATTTCAATTACTTATATTAATAATGTCACCACAAAATTATTTTGCTGTGTTTGTAGAAGAAAAAATAATGTAACATAAAATAGCATATAAATATGTGTCCATGTTGAAACGCGAAAAACCTATATGATATAAAACAATGTGCCAAGAGTAAAAATGGCGCTTCCAGTGGCAGAGTTTCCAGAAGCTGCGACATGTTGACTGTCGTCCAGTTCTCTTGTTAACATGCAGCGCAGAAACATTTTACATAATCTGCCCATCTGGATGAAAATCATGGCGCTCTAGTGGCCTGTTATTGTGCCACATTTCCTCCTCCTCCCGTTCTGTGCCTCACTTTATATTCTGTAAAACAGTGATGGCTGTGTACTCCGTTCCGGCGATGGCCTAAAGCGCCGGTTAAGCATTACGCACAACATTTTTAAAGCAAGAAATGAACAATTTTTTCGGAGAAGTTCTGTATTTTTGAAGTGATAAAATAACGAGACTAAACAAGGGACTATGATAAATAGGCATGGCGATAGATTTTGAAATAATTCTATAATGTAGGTACTACCGAAAATAACATTATTTCAGTAATAAACTAAGAGCATTTTCATTGATCTATTTTTAATTTCGCGCAAAAACGCACGCAGCTTTCATGGCGTCTACGTGACGTCAAGCCTAAGTAAACATTGCATTGTGTTTATAACAACAGTTCAAAGACACGGTGATGGGCGTGACGTCATTCGCTCTCGGTGTTTTATTTAAATAGCGGATCGCACAATTTTATACTTATATTTTATTGAAAATCTTATTAACCTCAATGTGTATATATATTAAAACAGGATCATTTTTTAAGAATCCTTTCAAAATATTTTCTTCTCTAAAATCACTTATTCTTTAATTTTTTTAATAATGTCACCATGCGTATTAGGAAAAATTTATGTAATTAACTACCAGAAGATTTAATTTACTTAAATTTAAATTGATCTTATATAATTAATTAATCTTCAGCGCCATATCCCAGGGTAGGACAGAAGCTATTGACAGAAAACCGCAGATGGCTTTTTCTGTCAATAACTCAAAGTGAAATGAGTTCAATTCATGAATATTATATATACCTCCAAAAATTCATAAAAATAATAAACATTTCCAATAATTCATAAATATAATATTACTTCCAAAAATTCATAAATATATAAATATACTTCCATAAATTCATAAAGATAATATATACTTCCAAAAATTCATAAATATAATATAGATTTCCAAATATTTGATAGATGTGGTGGTCAATCACGGATGTTAGTTAGGAGAATTAGTAAAAGTTACATTGTGTAATGTGATCAATTAAGCCAGCCATATAATAATTCGTAAGCCCTATAAACACCCAAACACTTCAATACCTACTTTTCCATATAAAATAACTTCATCTTTGTGAGACATCTATAATATATCTTGATTGGAAATTTACACGTGATGCTTACATTTAAATGAAATTTATATTTATTATATGTAATTGTGTTTATATTAGGTAATATCAGAATGAATTAAAAATAAATAAAACTGCATTTAGACATGTATTAGAATTCAAGTGTCAATGTCTATAATAAAATAATATAAAGGCCTCGAACACCACTCTACAATTTTATACATTCTTGAATAGTAAGAAGATGCAAACGTATATTTATGATCATTAAAATATTTGCCTCATGTAATGTGACACTATTCCTAGCACTAATTCACATAAAAAATAATGTAAAAATACACAGGAAAGTACCCACATAAATGAAGCAAGCGAAATTTTTCCTCGTAAATGATGTTAGAAAGCGAGGCACAAACGGCAAAAAGTCCGCTAATAACGATTCTAGACCGTTTCATCACGGCGCTGTTTTATAAATCTATTACAGAAACAATAACGAATGAAGACAGACCTGTCGATATAGAAAATGCGCCTTTTCCAGGCAAATTGCTCTCGCGGCTCCCACGGCGCGGCCTTTGTGTCGGAGAAAGCGGAATGCTCAGATTCGTGTGTCGACTGTAGACATAACAGAAATGGATTACCCGTAATGATACGGCGGAAGAAGAGACGAGGTTGACAAATGAGGGCAACGAAGGTGGAAACAGAACCGCGCGAGAATGTGAGATGAAAGTGGTGCGTGTGCGACTTCTACTTCCACTTTCAAACTATCTGTTATCCGCGCCGGAAGGAATTCCTGCGCTCGGAAACGTATTCACGCAATCGTTGCATAGTTGGATTAAATTAATGTGATACCTATTCACACAATTGCTTTGTTTTATCATTATGAACGATAGTGATAAACATAGCAATTATGTTTTACCGCTATCCCTTTTGATAAGGGATTTTAAAGTGCTTCAAAGCAGTAAAGTAAATCAAAAAGGCGGACAAACTCTATGGTTTTGATTTACATGTGAATGTTTATGTTTTTCATAATGTCAGTGTGTAAGATCTTTAGTTATACGTGATTACATTATGATATATTATGTTAATAATTAACGTTATATAACATTGTAATTAATCACTTGGTTTGGTGTGCTAAACAAAGATAGTTTATATGAATGATTAAAACGTCTAATCTCATAATTATTGCTTCAATTATTAAAAATATGTATTAAGTTATCTTCGATAGCTTCAATTCCCTCGTAATCAATATATATATATATATATAGAAAAACCCTTGTTTCCCTACCCGCCAAGTTTTCTCCACAATCAGCCACAACTACCCACCGGTGGTTAAGGTGGTGGATAGCCCTTGGTGTCACATCGAAAATATGCGAGTTTGGTGGGGGTGGCTGTACGTGGGTGGGAGTGGGTGACGAAAATGTGCTTTCTAGCACATTGTTTTGTTATGGGAATGCCGCAAATGCTTCAGATTGTTTCAAAATAGGCGCAGTGAGTCTAGAAGGAAAAACCTGCTCTAGAAAGTTCTGGAAGGAGAAGGTTCTAGAAAATTCCTAAAAGTTCTATAAGGTTATAAACTTAGTGGCGGAATGTGTCGGTATGTCTAGAAAGTTCCTGTACATTCAATAAATTTCTTTTAAATTTTGGAAGGAGAATGTTCTAGAAGGTTCGCGAAAGTTCTACGGCGATCTAAACAGTGTACTAAATAAGTACGCGTGCGAAACCGCGCGGGCACAGCTAGTATCTATTAAAATGAATCAAATTTTCCACATTTGTTAAAAAAAAATGTTGAAATTAAGGATTGCGCGGAATTACATAAATGGTGCTTTTGACGGAGTTACTGGTAACAAAAATTTTGTCAAGATTAGCATTAGGTATATGTTCAATGTGGTTCTTGTATTGTAACCAATATTTTTATTTACTTATTTATTTATGGAGATTCAACAATACAATTGTTTAAAATGACATAATGTAATGGACAGTTGGTAAACCAATAAAAGAGATGTACGATTCAAAAAACGTAACAACATGAAATAATTATTCAAAGTAAAGCAGAAATGATAATATAAATCAAATAAAGAAAAGTTTTATGTAGGTAATAAGTACTAATCAAATGAAGTGCAAAGTGGAAAGGAAAAATTATGTCAAAAATAAACCAAAATAAAGAAACATATTCAATTAAACAAAGTAAAACAGGTTATCGTAAGTAGATATATACTTATATATAGTAATAATGTATATTTTTTAAATGTATAAAATATAAAAAATCCAAAATAGCAAATAATCCAGAAAAAATTGAAAAATTATATTTTTTCAATTTTCAATGGAAGTAAGATTCGAAAGTTGCAAAAGAAAAATAAAAGAAGCCTTAATTCAGGAGAATTTATTTAGCAATTGATCAAGTTAGAAATAAATGAATTAGGAGAAATTGCAAGGCAGATTGTGACAAAGTCGAAAATTAGTTTATTTAAGCAGAATGGATGAATAAGAAAAAAATAAATGGATGTTGGATAAGAGAGAACGGTGTGGTGCAACTGCATTATTAACAGCGTGCATTATTGATGATAGAAGCAGAGGACGGCAGCGAAATACTCGGCATTATTAACTAAACCATACATTCAGCACTTGACAAGAGTAATAAACGAGCGTGAAGGTGTTGTTATATGTCTTTTCATATAAGCTTGCAATTGATTTAGTGTGGGTGCAGTGCGTAATACTCGCACTGTTTCGTTGTGTTAAGTTTACATACAGAGAGGCTTATCCGTAAACTTAACACTACGAAACAATGCGCGTATTACGCACTGTACCCACACTAAGTCAATTGCAAGCTTATATGAAAAGACCTATACCTATAATAATATTGGATTATTTATATAGCGCCATTTTTGTGAAAATGTGAAAAAAATTGTGAAAATTTCACCTCAAGGGCGCTTTACACACAAAAAACTCTTACATACTAAAATCATAGAATCACAAAATGAAAAAGAAAAGAGAAAGAAAAACAATGCAAAACATAAAATAGTAAAAACAAAACAACGTTAAAAACAACAATATTAAAAAGGTTCTGGGAAAGATTTTGTAAACAAGTGCGTTTTAAGTCTTTTCTTAAATAAAGTCTCTGAATCCGTGTTTCTTATCAGGGAGGGCAAAGAGTTCCACACTTTGGGGCCCGCCACCGCAAATGCCCGTTCGCTGAACCTAGTTTTCTGAAACTGACTTGCCGGTTCCACAATCCTTCCCACCGCTGAAGTAGACGCTGACCTAAGAGTTTGAC
Organism: Agrypnia vestita; assembly: GCA_016648135.1. NCBI lineage: Eukaryota > Metazoa > Arthropoda > Insecta > Trichoptera > Phryganeidae > Agrypnia > Agrypnia vestita. Next base: position 25,739 of record JADDOH010011902.1, read on the forward strand.
GTCTCCCATTTATGTTGTCTGGAATACAGAGCTCCTGAAGATACAGAGGCGCCATGTTATGAGTTGCCTTGTACATCAACCAACACAGTTTGAACTCTACTCATTCAGGAAAACGAAGCCAGTGCAATACCTATGGACAACATAAACATCACGTGGGCACATGCCGACATGTAGATTTCGATCACATTACTGTCATAATCTACATACCTTTCGTTACACAAACTAGGTTGATTTGTTTATGTATTAGTTTTTAAATATTTACTAACAGGAAGGAAATATTATTGAAATACACAGGGTAAAATTGTCTATTTTTATAAACACCAATGTGCACTTAGTAATTACGAATAGAGTTAAATAAACAGACATCAATTAACAGAGAAACTTTTAATTAGATGGTAATATTACAGTCGGGATGATAGAAGCACAGTTATCAGTCAGAATTATGAATTTTACCTCTGTATCAGAAAATTTGTTTTGCGGAAGGTTCGCGGATGTACTATAAAAGATACAACACCGTAGTACGAACGAACATTCTTCACAAGGGTGGTGTAGAACTTGTGTCTAAGACATATTTTTTTAAAATCATCAGTCTTGTACGTCCCGTTAAATATTACTTGTGCGAGTAAGCTGAAATAAAACTATCCATTGCAGCTAATTTTCAAAAAAAAATCATATATATTAGACCTTGGCGGTTACAACCAAGTGTCGCAGTAAATGATTCCATAGTTTTTTTTAATATTTCAGTTATAACAAGGTAGTTTTCATCTATCGATATTATGTTTATTTGTTATTTCTTTCACCTCTAGACACAACGTAGCAAACTTAGTTCTTATTGTTTATTGTCAAAAATGTTCAAGCGATATGAAAAACAACGTACTGTTATAATAATAATAATAATAATGTGTTTATTCCAGCGTAACCAGGTTATTAGTGCAAAACCTCGTCCGCCGTATAGATTACAAATTACATATATATTATACTGAAGCACATGAAGAGAAAATATAAAAAGGAAGAAAAAGAGAAATAATTAAAATAATAATGAAAAAAGAAGAAAAGGAAAAAGAACAATTTTTTTACGCAAAATTTACGTTTAGCAACTCAACTCATCAGCAATGACGGGAAATCAAAACAATATTTTTATATATATACTTTTTTTTCAATTTTTTGAGCAACTTTGTAGATTAATATTCTAAAAAAATTAGAAAAACAATAAAAAAACACATCATTAATTTGACATATATATTTACATTTACCCTGACGATGGAAAGGTTTTTGACGAAACATGTAGGTGTAATTAATAAATATTGGTGGATACAAACAAATGATAAAATCATTTTTTATTTTATTTTTTTTAGCCTTAAGAGAACACAAAATTATGCATTTCATTTGACGCGATAGCCGCACCCTTACAAGTGATTGAATTGGCAACATGGCTTGTTGGTTTTATTTTGCAATTCGACACGGACAGCTGTCAATTACGTTGGTTTACGTCTGACGTGTGTTTGTTTTACGATGCTATGCGACACGGACTGGGCGGAAATAAAGATATTATTATGATAGATACGTTTGATATAAATTTTAGAATCAATCGGACATATTTAAATTTTCCGATAAATGAAGCAAAAAATTTATCAATACTTTTAATATTTAAAGCATTAATTTTGTTGTCAGACATTTTATGTTAGTATATAACCATTAAAATTACTTTTTTGTCTACCGGTCAATATCACTACACAATACAACCAAAGTATTATTTACATATAGTGGTTACATAAGAGATGGATTACGTCTCGAAACCGATAGACAAAAAACATTTTTTAGTGGTTATACAGGGTGTACCAGAGCTAGTAGCAGAAACTTGGCCAGTAGATTCCTGACTATGTTATAAGTCTAAAATGTTCAAGCATCTATGACCTAATATCAAAGTTTGCATTTTTTTCAATATTTCTGATTTACTTTTTGCAAAAATTTGAACTATCATTACAGTAACTTATGTACGTTATGAAAAATTAATTTTCTTCAATACAACTTAAATAAAATGATAAAAACATTGTAAAAAATAACTTTTTTCTATTTTTGCAAGGTTTTTATCATTTTATTCGACTTGTATTAAAGCGAATAAATTTTTCATAATCAACATAAGATACTGTAATGATAGTCAACTTTTTGCAAACAATAAGTAAGTAATATTGAAAAAAAAATCAAACTTTGATATTGCATCTCCATAACTATTGAAGTTAGGCCATGGTTGCTTGAACAATTTAGACTCATAAAATAGTCAGGAATCTACCTGTCAGGTTTCCGCTGCTAGCTCTGGTACACCCTGCATATACTAACATAAATAACGTTTTGTTAAAGCACTGTAATTATTATAGCAACATCATTCTTTAATGTAAGTCATGCATTAGTTTTGATTCTACTGCTAAAACCGATCACCCAAAGGTTTTTTAAATTGGCACAGTTACTTTAAGAATATTTTTAGTTTGTCCAAATTTCTCAGAACAGTTCTGGATTTTTGACACAGGGACATCATTAATCAATCAATGGACAAAAATCCAGTACTGTTCTGAAAATTTTGGACAAACTCAAAATATTCTGAATGAAAATACTGGTCTAAAGGAGTTTTAAAAAACAACATATTTCAGGCGTATTCTAATGTAATGCTAATAATTTGGAAGAATCTCATTACACATATAAAGGATACTGCTAAAAATTAAAAAAATACATAAAATAGATAACTCATTAGTGACATCTGTGGTCATCATGGGTGGAAATGGCAAACGTTATATTGTGTGATCACTTTACACTAGGCCAGCCGAACGGTAGGTCGTAAGCCCTACGAACACTCAAAGACTTCCATACCTACTTTCCCATAAAAAATATAATTTCGTGTCTGTGAGATATCTTTAATATATTGACAGCTACTTTTAATCTAAATTTTAAAATACGTACTATGCAGAGCATGAATTTCTAAATTTATAAATCGACAAACGTTCCCTATTACTAGATTTATCTGAGAGTACCTACTATAATTAACAAACTTGACATAATATCTCGAATGTTTTTAATAAATATTTGTACACAGGCAATATTAATGCACATAAAATACAAATACCTAGGTAGTTATTTATCCGTGTAGAAATAAATTAAATTGTCGATAATTCTTTCTGTGGCAATACGGTCGCGGTCAGTACAAAGAGTTGATTTATACGGCGGCCATACATGCATGTGTTTTACGCTCAAGCCCACCGCACGCTATTCATATTAAACATTAATCGGCTCGTATTTATCAACATTATTTCATATTTCTTTTAATTATCCGAATAAATCAAAGATATCCTTTAATGCATGCAGACCTAGCTTGTGCGCGTGCACTACACATTAGTAATCAGTAGTCCAAGCGTGTACGGAACGAATTGTGAATATACCAACTCACTTTATTATCATCACTCATCACCCTCTTACACTGCGAGGGTAGAAATCGAGTTTACCAGGTAGTGCCACATCTTTTGCACATGTTTGCTACTTTTCTCGAGTATTATTGATGGGCATATCATCAAACATAATAATTTCGTTGTCTGTCCGTCCGCAACTTCGTGTATAGGTATTTTCATATAAGCCTGCAATTGAGTTAGTGTGGGTTCAGTGCGTAATACACACATTGTTTCGTTGTATTAAGTTTACGGATCCGTAATTTAAAATAATTTTAAAAATTTATCCGTATATTTAAAAATAAATGCTATAATTACTGTAAAAATAGTATAGAATTGTAGAGCATAAGATTTATTATTAATTATAGAGTGTACCATAGATTAGATTAGATTAGATGTAAATGTAAATATGTAGGTTATTATGGATAGTATATAAGTAATAGATTTAATAATATAAAATGTTAAATACTAATTAATATACAATGTAATATTAACTAACTTAAGAAATAAATAAAAAAACTTTATACAACAAAACAGTGCGCATATTACGCACTATGCCCACACTAACTCAATTGCGAGCTTATCTGAAATGACCTATAACGTCCGTAATTTCATTCAAATAAATATTCACGAGTAAAAAATCAAATTAAATGGCCGGACATGGGGCTTGAACCCCGAGCCAGTAAATCCAAACCGGCCGCCTAACGCATGTTGCTACCTTCGCCTCTTCGTGGACCGCAAAAAAGATATTATAAATGTATACTTGGGCTTAGCAAAGCATCGAACCAATGTTCCGTCATTTTTGACGGGTTACAACTGGTTAGTAATTGATTGCATTATTTATTTTAATTAACCATAGTTTGTTAGTTTTCCAAGTATAATAAATAAAAAGGTGAGCATACCTACAAGACTCTTAATCCGTTTAAAAGTTTGCCTATCGATAACGTTTCCCGATATGTTTTCCAATATTATTTTAGTAACGAACAGGACCGGCAAAAACTTTATTCGGCATAAGTGTGCCTCCAATCTACCCCTCTTTAAGATGAATATTTATTTACCCTGATGAGAACCATGCGCGAAGTTTAAGTTAACATTCAAGCAACGAAAGCGTGCTTTGATTTGATTACACGAATTTTGTTTGTATATTCATTTGATGTCGATTCCGCCTTGTTATACGGCATGGCTTTATACTTCTCGTTAAGTCTCCGTTCGGACGACAAAGACGAGCGCCCGTTAAGTGGGGCCATTACAAATGGGGCCGTCTACAAATACGGGTTCCCCAGGGGCGTGTCCGTTATTAAAAAATAATCATACATTAAAGATTTATCTATTGGCTACCTCATTTCCGTACCAGAAGCGCAACGTGCGACTCAATTTTATTCTACAAGCAGGGCGCTGTTACTGGCGAGCCTGATTGATCGTTGGGCGGTCCGGGGAATAATTAACCCTTCGATTCGAGATTCGTGGCAGCCGATGGCCATGCTGCAGACGACGCATGGACCGGGAGGAGACAGCAAGCTTGTCTATTGCTTCACAAAAATTATCAAAAAATTTATCACTATTTTGAATGCATTGCTTCCATAACATTTTTATTAAGTCCACAATATTTTTTGAGTATGTTTTATATGGGAAAGTCAAAAAATAAACTTTTCGGGTGTATACAGTGCTTAGAAACCGTCATCGCCTGGCTTGTGGTCACCTTAATGTAATGTGACATTCACCGATACCACCCATGTCCGATCAAAATTAAAAAGATTTGTATATCAAAAAAAAAATATTTATTGTATTATTTGTATGTATCTACTAATATTATTTGATTTAATTAAACCAACATGTTTCGGAAAAACCTTTCCATCGTCAGGGTGTTTTATATATGTCAAAATATCAAAATGAATATTGTCTTTTATTTTTTTGTTTTTCTTAATTATTTGAAAAAATACGTTTAAATATTATTTCTGAAGTTCTTGAGGACTCACAATTATTGGAATTTTTTTTTAAATAACTGTGAGTAAATAATACTGATAAAATATTATTTGAAAAAAGAAATAGTAAATCATGTGAAATTTATCGCTGTTTTACTACAATAATATAACATCGCAAAAATTATCTATAAAAGGAATACGTTTAATAAAAATTCATCTTAATAAAGTAAATATCAGAATATAGATTGCGTTATTATGAAAAAAAGTTTTTGTACGTTGTACCAACAAAATAAAAAGTATTTTAGTCGTGAAGTAAAAACAAGCGTTTATCTTAACCGCCCGTTCGAAAAATTGTTGGGACACACACAAAGGTATCACCAGGTACATCAAGATGAAGATTGTGAAAACATTATGGTGGAAACACCATCTACCCAATTTATATGTATACGGATCTAGGTCATAAGACAGTAAGATTGTAGGAAAAAAGACGAACATGAGATGTGGTTCTAGCAGCATACTGCTCTGAAAAAACTGTAAAATTATAAGATATAAAAATCTTTTTCTTTGCGCTGGAAAGCAAATTTTTTACATATCAAAAGGCACAAGAGTCTAATATATTATATCATTTTTCTTAAACTAGTGCATACATCATCATCATCATTGCTGTTGACTCTACAAATTTGGTAGGTCTCGGTCTCCTTAAGAGTTTTGATCTCGGTCTTGTGTCAGCTCTCTCCAGTTCTGGATCTGCAATGCAGGTACGTGAGATACGTAAGAATATTGTCGGTCAATTTAAGTTTTGGCTTTTCTAAGCTCCTCGCCCTGTTGGTCTTGGATTTAGCAGGAACTTCTCTGCTTGTTATTCAGTTATTCTCTCCATACGACCCAGCCACCGAAGTCTTTGCAATTTTATAAGTTTAATGACGTTTAGCTCCTTAAACAAAGTGCAGAGCTTATTTGTAGCACCTAGTCCATTGTCTAGAATATGTCAAAGATCGTCATCCTCTTGTCCTAGTAGGGTCGGGGGCCAAAGACTCAACAAGGTACTTCCATATTCCCCTGTCTTCTGCTTCCGCATGTCAACCAGTTTAGACCCATTATGTTTACATACATATTTTCTGTTGCTTCTCCCAGCTTAATCTGGTGCGACCCACCGACCGTTTTGGCATCCGTTGACAATCCTTCCAGGGTTGTCAAGAGGATTCTTCTTGGTATTCGTTCCTCCGGCATTCTTAGCACATGTCCATGTCCAAGCCACCTCATTTCTGATTTTTCTGTAGGGGCTCCACGCGGAGTGTGTGCCTTATATCAGCACTTCTCACTCGTCCATCAGTGTAACTCTCGATACTCCCCTTAAAAAACTCCGCCTGGATCCTTGCTCTCACTCTCTCTATTAGGATCCGAATTTGATGGTCGTATATTAGGTGGGCCAGTACACAGATTTGAATACAGTGAGTTTTATCTTGATACGTCATGATACTTGAAATGATACTTGGAACCAGTCAAACGTCTCAAAATTTTCCTTTTAAAAACTTCCAGTCCTCGCTCGTTCCTTTTAGTTAATACTCATGTCTCAGCTGCGTATTTGAGCGTTGATGAGCATTTTATATGTTAGTGTTTCTGGAACAAGTCTTGATCTTATCTGATTTTGCTCACTATGTGTTTCTGGATCTTTTAGTGCATACATATGCGGGATTTAATATGAATATAAATACACTAAAACCTATCTCCGAACAACTTTCTAGCTAATTTCAATTTAAGTATTATTTTAGTGTTTTCAAATTTTTGATCATCATTATATAAATTAAATCATAGATGTCTCACAGAGGTATAATAAATACTATGTTACCATGTAAATACTATGTTAGCGAAAAAAAAAAGAATTTCATACATACTTTTCCGTATAAATAGCTTCCCTTCTGATTTATCTTAATTAAATTTATATAATTTTTACTCCTTTTTATGTCCACTGTTCTGCATAAAAAATCTTTGGTGCACTGTACATTATCGATTTCTGATTTTTAACCTTCTTCCTGGATGGCAGTCTCATAATTTATCATTCTTGTATCATTCTCGCGGCCACGTCGATATGTGCGTCTTTATAAAAATATTTTTAAAAATAGTAAAAAGAGTTGGTACAGCATCGAACTGTTTGTCAGATTAAGAGTCTCAACCTAAAACTCTTCGCAATACGTTATTCGCGGCACGTTGCAAATATTAACTTGATATTTCCACACAATTGGTCATTTTAGTGATCACGTCGATGGACCAATATTAGATAAAAGTTTGATTACGCCCAGACGCTCATCATGGGCGTCACGTGCGGCGGCGCCTCTCCGGCAAATGGCGAGGAAATCCGGAAACACGCCACACTAACGCCGCTTATTGCCAACAAAACGGTTAATTAGTAAATATCATAAAACAAGTTCAGATCCGCGCAGTTCGAGACGAAATAATCGTATTATAAGCGTGTTGTTCCGAGATTCCTTGGCCTTTACAGTAGCGAAGGTTCGTGTAAATTAAATTATTTTAATCGGGGTTACACCACCTACAGACATAAAAAATGCATTCAATTTAATTTTTTTTTTGTCGTATTACACTTAACTTATATGTTATCTTAAAAAAATGATTTTATTATCTACTTATATTCATTAATTACACCTACATGTTCCGGAAAAACTTTTCCATCATCAGGGTGCTTTATATATGTCAAAATATCAAAATGAATGATGTATTTTGTTTTTTGGTTATCTAAATTATTTAAAAAATATTTTAAAATATTATCGCTGAAGTTCTTGATTACAGTTCGATTAGTAGTTAAATTTAATTGATTATTCATAATATTTTGTTTTCTTTTATATTCCTTACTAATTTCTAATGATTCTAAATTATGCAATTTCAGACCAAAATTATTTATGCAGAAAATAGAAATTCTTAAATTTTTATCAAAACCGTGATCAGTTGCTAATAAATGATTTGAAAATTCAGAAAAACCATGATTGTTCAGACGTCTAAATAATTTTAGTTAAAAACACATTATTTTTTAAATTTCAAAATTACAGAATTGTTTTGTTCTGCAAAGGTCATCTGAAATGAAAAATTAAAAGTGTATTCTTATTAAATTATGTCATTTCTATCATATCGTATCATTAGCATATCGGAAAAACTTGGATTTTTTGAGAAAATGAGATAGGTTTGAAAATAATGTTAATTTTTATCCTTAAAAAAATCGATGTTAAAAATTCAAAATTAATAAACGGCGCATTTTATCAAAAAGATCGTACGTTACATCATAGATAATATTATTAATAAGATGTATACAAAATTGGAATATGATCGGCCTAATAATTTTTGAGAGTTTCGAGAAAAACGCTAATAACATAATCCATATAAAAATTCTTTCCTCGCAAGCTTCAAATTGCTGTAACTCGGGGGATTTTTAGAATTTTTAAACGAGTGATGGTTCACGTTATTCTAAAAACTTCTAGCTTTGATAAAAAGTACAAAAAATGAGATTTTTTTGTGATGTCAAGGTTGTGTTTTAACATATTAAGTCCTACTGCAGACAAATAACGCAAATCCACAGCGTGAGCAGAGAGTGAGTTTAATTGCTCGTATCGCCAATTAAATCAGCAGGCAAAAAGATGAATATACAAGAGGTCGTTGACGTGTTGCGCCTTGTTTAATTACGACCGTAAAAGTTGGCCAGGAGTGATGTAATGCCCGTAACGGTGAGACTGATTGGAGCCATTATTAGAATGCAGCAAGTTGAATGAAAGATATTGATTTAAATATAAAATGATTTATTTTTTATGGAAAAAGCATTTTATTTTGAGTAAAAAAATTTTACGGAAACAAGTTCTTTAATATTAATTAGTTGAAAAAATAGGAAAAAATCTATATATCGATGAGATTTCGACAATTACGTAAATACATGACATCAAGTTTTGAATTTTTTTTCTGAATTATTTTCCATAAAATATTGGACTATCACTACAGCAACTTTATTTAAGTCAAATAAAATGGAAAAAACCTTAAAAAAATATATTTTTTCCGAATTTCTGCAATTTTTAATATTTGATTAATCACTATACGATTTACAAAAAATAAGATATTGAAAAAAAAATGTCGCTTATTTTCGTAACTATACATTTCACCTAAAGTGTTCCTTTCTTCTGTGTATAGTTTTCTGGGATATTCTGCCGTGTATATGTGACCTCTCTGGCCGACGTTTCGGATCCCATTGCAAGGTCCATCATTAGCCCTGATAATGATATACAGAAGATTCTGAACGACCGTGAAAACCTGAGAACATTTTTAAAGTGTTCCTAGGTTTCGAATTAATTAATCAAATTTGTTTTAAGATGAAATAATTATGCTTACGAAGTAACAAATATCTTTGAGTATTGTAATGTGTGGCGTTGTATTACCAGCCCTGTCTGTGGACATGGCGTGACGGAATGTACTTGCGTCTTCTAAAGAAAAATAATATTACTGTAACAAAAACTATTTACATACTCGAAACTTTTCATCTTCTATAAATATATAAAACACCAAAGTCATTGGCTCCAATATCACGCGATTGAATATTCAATAGGGCGATCAGTCTAATGCGCTATCCATTACCAGATTAATAAATCCCACGCAAATTGTTGCCGCCGCTCTCAACTCCTCCCAGCTGAACGCGTTGTCTTCCCAGAAGAAAAAACCCAATAGACCCAGTCATGTCTCACGTTTCAATATCCCGGCATAAAGGGGTACGGCTCCGCCGTGGACTATCTCCAGTCGAATTAGCTCCAGTCATGCTGGCCTGGTTCAGGGATACCAGAAGTATAACAATTAAGATGTTTATATAGCAATGACTATTCTGAATTTTCTGATCATCTTTTGGAAGCAAACTATTCTTTTGATATAAATAAGAATTTGCAAATTTTACAAACAATTAACACAGAATTACAGTAAGAAAAACTTAAATAATAATAAAAGAAATTTTAGAAATTAAAAAAAAAATATAAATAACATTTTAGCAAATAGTTAGTTACCTTTTGGATATGTTTTCACATTAGTTCTTGAATTTCACATTAGTTCCTAAAAAATTGTTATAAAGAATTATCATTTATTTTGTGTAAAATCTTTAACTTGTCTTTACAAAATGGAACTTTTCCAGAGATTTGGAAAACGAGTTATATTATTCCAGTCTTTAAAAAGGGCAACCACTCGGATATTAAGAATTATCGACCTATTTGTATCCAATCTGCAATACCAAAACTATTTGAACTTTTATTGCTAAATAAAATAAAAGAATACTTATTCAGCATTATATCCCCTCTACAGCATGGATTTATGACAAACAGATCTACTCTAACAAACCTTCTTGCTTTACAAGCCGATGTCTTTGATGCCTTCAAAGATTCTCACCAGCTAGATTGCTGTTATACAGATTTCTCCAAGGCGTTCGATCGAGTCTCTCATAGAGTTCTACTTGATAAATTAAATGCCTTGGGAGTTTCGGGTAACATTAAAGCTTGGCTCGAGAGTTATTTACATAACAGACAAATGATTGTTAGAATAGCTGAGTTAGAGTCTGACTACTTTTGTGCAGTAAGCGGGGTACCACAAGGCTCCCACCTGGGTCCTATTTTGTTCATTATATTCATTAATGATGTAATCCCCATGCTTTTGTTATCCGGTGTGAGGTGTTTGCTATTTGCAGATGATATGAAACTCTATAGAGTAATAAATACGGAACACGACTGCAAACTTCTGCAGAATGCACTGGATATTTTACAGAAATGGTGTGAAGAAAATAAACTTTCTTTAAACATCTCCAAATGTCAAATGCTGAGATTCTGCCGTACCCGGACAATAGTAAACTATGACTACAAAATTAATGGTATAACTTTGAGTGTCGTTGATGAAATTAGAGATCTGGGCGTAATTGTAGACAATAAGTTTTCTCTTGTGTCACATATCAATTGCACAGTTGATAGAGGCTTAAGAGCCCTAGGTTTCATACTCAGATTAAGTAAAGATTTCAAAAATATTGGAACTTTTAAACTATTATTTAAGAGTCTGGTTAGACCAGTATTAGAAACAAATTCAGTTGTATGGAGCCCTCAATGTGCTGTTCATGTGTCACATTTAGAGAGAACACAAAATAAATTTCTCCGTTTTATCAATTATAAACTTAATTTACCATCAACACATATTGATTATAACTTTTTAAGATCATTTTGCTCTCTTGATAAATTGGAAATAAGAAGAATTGTAGCTGATCTCGTCTTTTTTCACAAAATAATTAACGGGAACATCGACTGTCCACAACTGTTGGAACGAATCTGTTTGCGAGTTCCATCCCGAGTAACCAGAAATTACGCAGGGTTTGCCTTGGAAGCTGCGACAACTAATTACTTTTTTAATTCACCACTTCAAAGGCTTCCCAGACTTGTTAACAGATTTGAACAGTTAGACGTTTTTTCCACAAATTTAAATAAATTCAAACATACAATTCGCAATATTCTTAATCAACAATGAACTTTCCTCTATGTCTAAAAATAATCCTCAAATATATGTAATTATCACTCTTTTCTTGTATTCTTATCCTATAAAAAAAAAAAAATTCTTAATTTATATTTCTGTAATTATCGCTAATCCTATAAAAAATATGATGTATTTATAGATTTATGAAATTATGGATTCTGTGTTTAAGTTTAGTTGTAGAGCTCTTTTTATATTTCTGTTATTATGTCATTTTATATTTCTTTATATGACTTTTTTTATTTTCTTTTTATATTTCTCATTGCCGACATGTATTACCCAATGTTTATGTAAATGCTCTGATGGGCGTATATATACTGAAATAGAAAAAATAATAAAAAATTCTTCTTCTTCCTCAGCCTTCATCTCTCCACTGCTGGATATAGACCTCTTTCTTCCACACCCTTTTCATTTGGAAGGGGTTTGGCATTAAAACACCACGCTTGCCAGACGGGTATGTGAGTTTTGAAATCAGCCGCCCTAAACATAGGAAACAGACGCTGTTTGTAGCCGCCCTTTATGGGTCAGACGTTACTGCCTGTTGGTCTGCGAGAGGTTTTTATTTCCCTCCTACCCTCCATATCTGGCTAGTTTTCCCCTATCTGCCACCTGGGGACGCATCTCCTAGCGGTTACGAAGATGTTATTCATCCCCCATATATTTATTTTATTAAAGTCTATACTTCCGGCTGTATTCTGAATTGAGCAATATTGACAGTTATTCTATAACATTGTAATGTCGCCAATTTTGACTTTTTCATTTTTACAGGTTTGAAGTTTATGAATTTAATAAATGAGAAAGCTCTAAAACGTAAACAAATGTTTAGTTATTAACAATAATAAAAAATGAGCTTTCTAATTGATTGTATTCATTAATAACAAAGTTTTCAAACTTAAAACTTTAAAAATGGCGGCATTAAAATGCTACTGTCAAGATACAGAAATACCAATATTATTTCAGAATACGGCCGTTTGATTGTTAATTTTAGTATACGTTGTGTCCTTATGATGGGACCATTGGCCTAGAATGATTGAGCATCGTCGTGGAAAATGTATAAATTAATTTATTAGCACATTGCTGTCTGTTTTGGAATCGCTATTACCTTCTTGCACCCCTGCTCCGGGTCTCGGGAAGACGATGAAGTCGTGACGTCAATCCGGAGGGCGGGCCTTCCCGTGATATAGGTCACTCGGGTGAATGAGAGGTGAGCCCGACACTTCTCTGTTTGTTATGCTGGCCTGGTACCTCGCCGTCTGCGAGGCACCGAAAGGTTTATTGTAAAAGCTTTTTGGGACGGTGTAATTTTATTGCTGGATCAATTTATCACGAACAATGAGATAAGCCCTCTTCAGATGCGTCCGACACAGAAAAAATGTTCTTTGAATATCAACATTTTATTTTTCAAATCAGTTTCTTTATGTGACTAATCGGGAATAGAACGATTTTCTGGATGTTTTTATACCTAGTTTAATCCCCGAGCCCTTCAAATAAATTATAGATTGGAAAATAGTTGCGATCAATTTCAAAGTGTAGCTTAGGAAGGACTTTGTTGTGTCTAGACATTAACCAAATCTAGGATTTGCAAGTAAAACGAATCCTGTCTGCCGACTCTAGAGGATAATTTATAATCTAGGAATCATTGAATGGTTTTTACATTTTACAAATATCTCAAAATACGTATTCTCTAAAATGATTGAATACTTTTTAAATTATCCTTTAAAACTTGCAAGCAAGCCTGTTAAAAACAGAATTTATTCTGATTTTAAAACGATATGCCTTCCTCAATCGCCCGGTAATAGTGACGTGTCCTCATTTAAACTCAAGTTCAAGGCTTCTTGCATCACGCGTGATGCTGCTAAGATCTGCAGAACGAGGTAAGCGCTTCACACCTTTTAGTGTAAGTAGACAGGTGAAATGTGGGGCTTATGGCTTCATACATTCACCTTAAATTACTGAGTCACAATGAACGATCACTCCTTTGCCGAGTCGTTTGCTTTTACTGCGTAAGCCAATTTTATGAACACATAGATATGTTTTAAAGTATTAGCTATTTTATAGTTAATACGTTCTTTGTGAAATATTCACTTTATTTATCTAAGCAGAAAAACTTCAACCTTTCAGTGTAAAACGGTGATTCTGTACCAAAATGATTTGTATTTGTAACCTAACCTAACCATCCTGATCTTTTTCCGCAGAGATAAGCAGAGTTATTAAAAACGCTATACTATTCTATCCATATGTACCGCCTCGTCAACTTTCATACATCTCGTGCATGATTTATTTTTTTATTTTTTTTTATTTAAAAAGTAATGGAAACCTAAGAGGTTTATGAGTAACTTTTTTACATGATTCAATATAAGAAAATATAATAATATAATTTAGATATAAAGGCATTTTTTTATAGTTGGCCAAGTTTTAATATTTTTGTCACATCTGTTTTGAATTTGTCAGTGGTCAGTTGTTTGGTCTGTTGTGACAGGTCATTGTACAGTTTTAATACATTGCAAATTAGTCGGGATTGTCCTGTTTTTGTTTTGGCGTGTGTTATGTGATAGTTTTGAGCCATTCTAGTGTTGGGTTGGTGTTTTTCGTGATTTTGTCTAACTTTATGTCTTCGTCTTGTATTTCGCCAATTGCTAGTTTGTGAATGATTTTAAGTTTTTCGATTTTTGTAATGCTTTCGATGTTTAATTGTTGTGTTATACGTTATACAGTTTCAGTTGTTTTTAAAGGGCTGTCTTTCAATTTTGGTTTATCTGTTCACGCCAGCTCTTTCACGGACGCCCCCCGTTCAACACTCGACCATCTTCTCCTCGCTCATACGTACTACATGACCAAACCATATCAGTGATCCTTTCTTTATTCTATCTACAGCCAGCGATACATTTACTTCTTATTTATTAATTAAACATAATTTTTTATATTTATAAAAAATTATATCGGGCAATGTAGACTGTTCTGAACTATAAAACAGACTAAAATTCTTGCTGTAGATCTCATAGATTCAACCCAGTCTTTTTTCTTGATTTTACTTCGTCCAACTATCGTCGCAATTCGTATTTTTGAGGGTATGCAATGCATTCAACAAATTGCTAAGGTCATTCAATATTGATTTGTTTGAGTGCAGCCACACAAGATTAAGAAAAAACATTTTTCTAGTGCAGAATTAATTTCTACTCAGTAATTAAGTCTTTTTTTGTTTTAATTTTTTATTCTTTTCTAGTATTATTATTCCTAACACGCCTGAGTTTATTTCTATCACATATATTTGCTTTATTATTCTGTGACATTAAATAAGTATGTATGTAGTATGAAGTCGTTATACTTTTAATTAATCTAGTGTAAGGACAAATAGTATAAAACAATGGGCTTATTTTTCTTGTATACATTTTTATTTATCATTTCTTGTTCACTATATTTTACAATAGGTCGTTCTTGTTGCTTGCTTTCATGTTTTTTTGCACTTAATTAGCATATAAGTGGAGACCTATAATTGGCCATCTATGTTCTAATAATATTTTTATGTTTTTTTGTTGTGCTGTTGATCTTCTTTATAAATTAAATAAATAAATAAATTTAGTCTACCTTTTTTTTCTAAGATTTTCCTGACATACGCCTAAGCGATCGCATTTATACCGCATTCAGTCAACTTTGGTTCATTTTTCCAATTCCAGACTTCACTTCTATATTATATAGTTATGTAGCACAAGAACTCCATTATGAATCTCCAGTCTTGCTTCGTGTGACAAATTTCTATACTATACTACACAGCAAGGTAAGAATGAAAAAATGTCAACCTGGCGACAAATGAGTAAAACCGATATGGGAGCTTGGGTGGGATGCGAATTGGTCCAAACTTTTCCACAATCACAGGCTGTCAGTCACACAGCATGTGCGATTAAATTAAAAGAAGGTTATCAGTATATTTTGAACTTGAAATCTATCCGTCTCAAGTTGGATTTAATAAAGTCAATTAAGATAATTTAATTACCGAGATACCATCTCCATTAAAATTTGGCATCCTCAGTCAAGAGTTTGGATTAAGATTGCGACGTGAGCAGGATATTAATCTGATTCCAGGTATAAGTATGTAGGTACCAAACCGAAAAGCCCTTTCTAAAGAGTCTTGTTTTAATATATTTTAAATAACTATTTACTTATTGAAATCGTTAGTACCTTTTTACTGATTTGTATGGCAACTACTTAATTATTTCTTCATATTTTAAATTGACTCTTTAGTACAATTTCCGCGACATTTGTATTTCTTTCTTACATAAATTGGTCATTTTAAGTAGTAAGTGGGGAAGTATGATGGCATTTAATGAGGATATTGGTGGTACCAGAAATATAACACGTCCATTACGTGACAAACTACGTACAGAAAGATTGTTATGTAGAAACCTTAACAAGCATGCATAAAAAATCGCATGAGTCAGCAAGATCATAAAAATACTCAGGAGAGTGTAGAAACAGAAATAATTTCACATGGTCCGAACGTGTTACAGTGAATCGGAAAGAACTGGTAGTGACTGGAATACACAATAATGAACTGGAAACTTTCAGAAAATCGAGTATAAAAATGCGCGCAAGACGCGCGACAACATTAGTTTTGTTATGACAGTTCGGCAATTCCACAGAAAACAATCGACCAGCGGCGATTCAGTGTGGCCAGCGAAGTACATTATGAGAGTACCTACCGAGTATTCAATAATAAATAAATTCGACTACAGACTTGCGAATATTCTGTAAAAATGAATATAAAGTGTTTCAAAGGATTTAAAATAGTGATGCAACGAATACGAATAGTAGATATTTACCTAATTTTCATATTCGCCGAATATCATCACGAATATTAAAAACAAAATAATAATAACTGAACGGTTTGACTGTGCACTGTGTATCGGAACTTAATTACCCCACTTTATTATCGGGGATTCCCCTAACATTGAATGAACGGATTTGTTGTGTTCTCAAGTTGTCAATTGTTACTTGATTCACAGCATAAATGAGTTCTTTCACCACCCAATTCGGCATTTTTTTATGCTAAAGTGGTCATCCTCTCCACCCTAATTAAATTCAAATAAGTGCAAGCGGCGCGGGGAGGTATACAGTAAAAATAAAGTTAACGATACAATTGCGATTATTTAATATGTACCAACGCAGTCATTTACCGCTGCATTTATGTATATTCACCTAATTACATTATTTAGTTTACGCCCATGCGGGTTCTTACAAAATAAACAATAAAAAAATCAAAAATTATATATTACTTAGAAAAAATTAATACACGCTGATTAAGATTTATCTACACCTTGTAGTACATAAAGGGTTAAAAAGAACATATTTTTCTTTTGTGTCTTGAACAAACTTACACCAGATTAAGTTGCACCTCAGACACGAAAGAGGAGCTCCACAGAAATAGACATGATGCGGCCTTTACTTTTTCAAAAATTTTCCAATAAAAATAAATAGTTTTAAATGTACCTTAATAAATAGTAATAAAAATACCAATTAATCACCTTACCCGTATTCTACCTAAATTTTATTCTTCCACGGTGGTGTATCCCTTGATAAAATGTACGTGCGTCTAATTGTGCTGCAGTTTCGAAATTTTCGAGGCAATGAAACATTAACATAAAACCCCCAGTTCGTCTCCATCCGTTTGCGGATCTCATCTCGTTAATCGCAACGCCTTCGTGATTCAAATCGGAAAAACGTTTAAGTTTTTACGACTTCATTTAGAGACGTCCACTCTTGATTGGCTCTGCCCGATTCGGTTTATTATATCTCTGGGCTCGGTGCATGATGCAAGCAAGAAGTTAAGTTTTTATTGCTGTTGCGTTTATGCATCATATTTACAGCTCTGCTTTTAATTGAGTCGTCGGAAGATTGAGTATTCTTTCTCGCGATTTAATCACTGGCCAGTTTTTTATCCGCATTTGTTTCACTTTCGTTCGGCTTAGCAACGAATTCAATTGTTGGCTTCTTCTAAATCTAACTTTTTAGAAATGTTGTTTATTTCACTTTATGGTACAGGTATTTTCATTAACGAGATACATTCTAATTGTTTTATTCTAGAAGGATAAATATCATTATTTTTACTCCCTTTTTTTAACTCGTAGCTTGTCGTCTTGTCGGCTTGTCTGCTTGTGACTTGTCTGCCGAAAAACTTTGGATCAATTTTTAACCCTTTTCCCGTGATCCAATCGAGCTGAAACTTTGCAGGCGTACTCATGGCAACAATAAAAATGATCTTACAAACTTTTTGTTTAAAATGTTTTAATTATTATAGTATAATTTTGGATATTTCGAAATTTTAACGGTTTTTATTACTCTCTTTCGTAGCGTCGCCCGACTCGAGCCCAAAGCGTGGAGTAAGCGCGAAACCTTTTTCAACTAGTAAATGAGAAAGGGAGTATAAAAAAAACTTGGTTTTTATGGGTTAGTTTTTTTTAAAAAGCTCTTAATTAACCAAAATCATAAAGATGATATTAACAATTTGTGGTGTGTTTTAACCTAATTATTCGAAAAACAATTTGATGAGTGATGATGTGAGTGTAAATTATGTATGAGATAACTTAGTGATAGGAATGTGCAGCTTATTTAATGAAGCGATCTTATTGACATACGCATGCATCGTGATGGCGTACACGTCAGCATGCTAAATATTTATCTTGAATAATAAACTGGTTTTGTAAAATTAATTAACAATTTTTATATTGTCATCTGGAATACATCTTTCTGCCAAATTTCAGAGCGATTGGTCAGGAAGTGGGTCAAATATGGATAGCAAAATTTTGAGGCTGATAGTGTAAACATATTTGTTATATTTCAATATTATTTCATGAAGTCAGTTAAGAAACGAAATACTATTGACGAACGAAAAATTTGTGTCAGATTCCCAGTGCCTTTTCATATCTCATACCGAAAATGGAAACATCGCACGAGATCACAGTGAGGAATTTGATGATGCGGAAAGACGGGACCATTTCCGCATCTATTTCAAATACTTTTTTTTTATAGAGACACGATCTAGGAATACGGATTACACCAATATTCTTACTATTTTCAAACATAGCTAAACGCTTGTTCTATGAAAATAAGACTAACTTATGGAAGACATCCTTGAATGAAACGCAAACAACCGACCGCTTGACAATAATTTTTAAACAGCCAGCTACTCTACTATTATGTATTAATCTTTTTTTCACTGCCGAGAAATCAGTGTTTATTTAAACAAATTTATATGCAATAAGTTTTATATAATTTAAGTACCTACAAAGTTAAGTAAATTAAGTAGGTATAAATTTAATAATAAGAAAGAAAGAAAATAGTTTATTTTATGGTTTTCACTACTTGTTGCACTAGGTATTGAAATACCTATTCTGTAATAAGTTTTCTTCGTTCCTGACACGATTTTATTGGTTATCTAGCAATTTCTAACGTATGGGTTTTTTTTTAGCATTTTGATTTCATGATTTTTTTTCCTTGAGAAGTGGCGAGTTTGAAAATTCTGTCTATCTATCTTATTATGTAGTCTGTAACAGGTTTCCTGAATTTATACATGGTTTTATTTATTATCTCTTTTGTTATTTTGTTGTAGATATATGAAGCTAAGTAGATTTGGTGTCGTTGTGTAAATGTTGTTTTATATTTCGATGGCATTAGCCTTACACTCTAGTATGCCAGGACATGAAATATGTGAGTCAGTTTATTTTTTGTTGATAAATAAACAGTTTTTTATATGGACCTAACTAATATCTTAAATTGCCTAACTAAATAATGGTTGAGTTTCGTGTTGGTAGTGTTGTGTATAATTCTGGAAAAAAAATTATCTATGGATCCAACAATATTTTAGCCACCCTCTACTATGATACGATTATTTAAAGTTATTCCAAACATTTATATATGCGCCTAAATAAATTGTTCATAATACGAATAAGTACATATGAATTTCATTGTCGAAATTAACAGAGATCTATTTATTTAAAATTTTATCTATAGCTAATCACGGTATATTGTAAAGATGTATGCTGAGAAGAAGCAATACCTCATGCGATGATCAGTATCCTCCTTAGGCTCCGTTCTTTGGGCTCCTTAAAGTTTTTCTAGTACATCATGAATAACCATCACTTATCGATTCATCAATAAGTAATTCCATGAATAATAAAGGCACTCGTTTGTCTGGTAGTCTAACAACACGTCTTGAAAACTTTGAATAATTTTGAATGTTTAAAATGAAAAGGAGTTTAAACTCGGGTACAAATTTGAAAAAAAAAATTACATCCACAAACTTATCTCTTCTCCTTTAAATTTTATCGTTAAAAAATTCCTCCACCGGTAACTCCAACGCCTCTTTCTGTTAGTATTTAATTACTTTTTAATAGTACCATGACCTTAGATTTTTTCTTGTTGTATTATGTTAGTTTATTATACCTTCTTCCGTCGATGAAAGTTACTGATACTCTCAAAACTCAAGTAGTGATAATAAACTCAAAACGGTGTCTCATTTACAAAATTTCATCACGAAACTCTACAAAGTTTTATTAAATTTTTAATGGTAGTGTATGTATATAGGTCTATCTTTATGTGTGTAAAGCGCTCATGAGTTAAATTTTTACGAAATTGGCGCTATATAAACTATTCATTTTAGGGGTAGAATGAAAACGAATTGGGCAAATTTCAAGATAGACCTTCAAGAGGTAGGCGAGAGCTTAGGAGACCAGAGGGATTGAGGTCACAATAACACGTATGACGCTTCTAATATGGCCGCAAGAAGATAGATGGATCTACCTTATGACATCGATGCACTGATGAATCCATTGCTATTTTATACCACTAAAAACTAAAAACATTGTGAAAATTGTTTACCTATTCAATTTTTGTCATTGTAAAATATTTCGTTTATACTAAATATAACTATATCTTTAATTCCCCACTGCAAAGGCTTCCTAGACTAGCAAACAGATACGACCAACTGGACGTCTTGCCAAAACTGTATATTATTCAAACATATATTAAAAGGTGTATTGAAAGATTACTAGTATTTGTCGAATTGGACTTAAATAATTGATTCGTTTTTGTATGTATATTTTTTATTACTTTCAATGCTTGTGCTGTATCTTTTCACTCTACATTAATACTTTTTTGGTTTTTTAAATTTCTATTATATTATGTTTTTCTTATGCTTCTGCTTTTAATATATATATTTGGTTTTTACTTTATATTATATTTATCTTTATATATTTGTATCTATATTTAAAGTATTTTCTTTTCTCTTTATGTCATTTGTTTACGTGTTACTGTTTTTTTCTCTTTAAACTATCTATATATACATTAAAAAAATAGTGCACATTTATATGTTTATATGTTTGATTGTTTGTAACCAAAATGACCATTTCGATTTTTTTTCGTTTTTTTTTACCGTTTTCGGACACTTTTTTGCGGTTTTCTCTGCGAGTATACACGATAAAAATATTTTGTAAAAAGAATATGAAAGCCAATTAATTGCTGCATACAAATTGTGAGCTTTTATTTTTCTTCTTCTTCTTCTTTATTTTTTACGCCCATTTGAGCGAAAATGGGTTTTTCTTACATATTCTATATATTATGATTATGTACACTTACCTATCTATTGTAAAAGATGTATAGGGCGTTAATAAATAAATAAATATGGAAATGATAAAACATTTCTACCTGTAGACAATGTTCACCCACATATGAATATGAGTGAAACATGTTTCGGGAGTCGAAGTTGTTATACCAGGTTACTCGGTAAATGTTTAAACCCCACATTACGTTGTCGGGACAGGATTACATCAGAAGTGAGCTTTTGTGGTTGCGGTTTCAGATTCGATTACAGGTGGACTAGCGCGGCCAGAATACCGCTGATTGAAAAACCGGCTACGACTCTATCGAGGTGCGATAGCATTTTTGATGGCTGCTAAAGCAGAAACAATCGGGTATTTTTTATTCGTCGCAATAAATCACCCGTCAATCTATGTGGGAAAAAATCAATTAAATTGGTAGTTTTGTAAAAACCTGTTTTACATTTTTGATTTGTGAATCGATATTTTATGTGAGGAGGAACATACATTTTATGTTTCTAATCAATGTGACAAAAAGGGATTTATTCAATGCAAGTCACTGCCTTAGCATTTTTTCGAATCTGCTTAAAGATAAATAAAAAAATATCCGAAAACAAAATTTCAAAATAATGATGTTATTCTAAGTAATCAATATTCTTTTTTTAGATTTCGATAGAAAACCAACCTATTGCAGAAGGTCTCACAATAAACTTTTATGATTGTGACCAGGAAGAAGATCTTGAATCCATTCTCCATTTTTTTGAATTGTACATTTTTGAATCGTACATTTGAACATTTGAATTGTACATTTGAATATCATTGAAAGATTTGGCAGATACTTCGTGGTGCAACATTATAATATCAAATATGTTTTAATATACTTTGTAATACACACACAATATGAGTTATTAATTTACAACTATAGTTTCGAGAGGAGCAGTCCCTCTCATCATCAGGTATAGATAATAACTAACTTAAATACAAAATTTATCAATCTAATTGGGTAGGTCAGGGGGTCAGGGGGGCGCGCGGCAGGGAAGGGTATTTTTTTCGCCGAACAGCTCTAGGAGTGGTGAAGTGGACTGAAATGTGATATTATTTATTAATGTGTTTCCAGAATTTAAATTTTTTAGGATTTCAACGGTTTCCAAACTATTCATTATCCATCGTCTATGGGGAACCGAGTGGAGTAATTTTAATTTGTGACTATCGAAAGAATGATTGGTGTTAATTATATGATTGGCAAATTCGGAAAAATTGATATTTTTTAAGCAGCGGCGATGTTCTTTTATGCGTGTATTTAAGTTTCTAGTGGTTTGGCCTATATACTTTTTGTCACATACTGATGGATAATGAATAGTTTGGAAACCGTTGAAATCCTAAAAAATTTAAATTCTGGAAACACATTAATAAATAATATCACATTTCAGTCCAGTTCACCACTCCTAGAGCTGTTCGGCGAAAAAAATACCCTTCCCTGCCGCGCGCCCCCCTGACCCCCTGACCTACCCAATTAGATTGATAAATTTTGTATTTAAGTTAGTTATTATCTATACCTGATGATGAGAGGGACTGCTCCTCTCGAAACTATAGTTGTAAATTAATAACTCATATTGTGTGTGTATTACAAAGTATATTAAAACATATTTGAAATGTACATTTGAATTTTGAACAAATGATTTGAATCCATTCTCCATTGAAAAATGTATGTAGTATATTTATCTGTTAATCTGCCTGATTGATCTGATGGCGATCTTGTTTCAAATCAATTATAACTATTAAAATTGGATGTAAAGAAAAAAGTAAAATAAATAAATTATATTATATTATAGATTGTGGAATGTAAATATAAAATGTGTACTAATAATTAAATAGATAATTAAGGAAAATAAAAAATAATCTCAAACAAAACTTTTACTCTTTTTACATTAAACAATATTCTACACATATTTTTTTTTTTTTTTTTTTTGTTAAAAAAATAGAGATGTGAACACGGAATACGTGTCACATCAATATTCTTACTATTTTCAAACTAAGCTAAGCGCTTGTACTATGAAAATAGGACTAACTTGCTAGTCTGGAGTGAGGATCGAACCCGCAACCTTTGGATCACGAGGCCAGTGTCCTAACCACAAGAC
Organism: Agrypnia vestita; assembly: GCA_016648135.1. NCBI lineage: Eukaryota > Metazoa > Arthropoda > Insecta > Trichoptera > Phryganeidae > Agrypnia > Agrypnia vestita. The sequence goes on from JADDOH010011902.1 coordinate 49,354, forward strand.
CAACAAGCTACTATTTACACTTGGGCTTATGACTCACTCAACCTATCACTAACATTGCACTTGATACTTTGTAGATACATAATTATTACCTTATGAAAACAAATTTTATTGACGAATTCAAAAAAATATTATAATTGTGTTCTATAACGCCACTCTGGGACAGGCGTAGCCTAGTAGAGTGGCATAATCCACAAATCTAACAAAAAAAAATTGTGTAATCTTATCTTATATTTGTATTGTTTAATTATTATTAAGTACCTACCTATATATTGTAAACAAGGATTTTTTGAAATAAATATAATTTAGTAAAAAAAATTACTGTAAAATCTAAAATATCTCAAATGCAATATTTTAAATATTAATTAACATAAGAAAAATACTTAAAAATTAAAAAAAAACATTATTAATATTTTTATTCATTAAATAAAAAATCAATGACCTTTCTACTGCCGCATGCCGTTGTGATTTATGTGAATATTTAAAAAAATTCAATTTTTTAATACGTTTTGAACATAGAATTTATTTATTCATCGGGTACCCCATTATAATTTGTGCAATAGACAAATTTTTAACCTATTCGAATTATATTTTTTTAAACTAAATTTATTTATATTTTTAGATACAGAAAAAATAATTCACGCAGGGTCTATGTATCCATTACATCAAAAGTTTTTTTTTAATAATTTTTTACTAATCTAGCTGTTATGAAATTAATCTCTTACTCAAGTGTATAGGAAGAGCTTTAGCCATTGCATGTATAGATAGTTGGACTCAACATGTTTCTAAGTAGAAGCCCAATTTCTACAAATTATAACACGAACATGGCCGTACCTTGCAAACAAAAGCGGAGGTGGTATCCAAATGTTCATCTCAGGCTAATGTCAGTTGCAGCCGCATAAAACTAGACTATGCCTGGAGCAGGAACCGCATTGTACTGAATACAAAATGACAGCTGCTGTTGCTGAAGTTCAGAAGTGCAATGTTCGGGTTAAGTCGCGCGGATGGCTGCAGTTCTGGTTAAAGTGCAGTATGGATACCAGACATTTATTGGAAGTAAACTTGACTGCTGTAGAAGCGAACGCCTCTGAAGGGGAATGAAGGGTAACTGCATTCTGGAGAGTTGGAATGCGAACTAAGCAAAGGTAATATCTATCGTTTTAACATTTGAAACTTTGTACGTTTGGGATCTCATTTCTTAATTCTGTATTTAAAATATAATAATCGTGCACATTATTAATTAAAATGAAACCTTTTTGAGCAAAATAAAAATAATCGGTTTGATGTATTTTCGTACGTAACATACACTGTTAGACATATTTTTTAAAGAGCTTATATTTTTTCATAAATACGATTACTTTTTTTGAACCAAAAGAATCCGGAATAGCTCCATATTTTTCTTTTCTCATGTGAACATTCTAAATTTAAAAAAATAACCATTTCATTTTTTTAAAATAGAAATGCGAACATGAAGTACGTGTCACATCAATATTCTCACTATTTTCAAAGTAAGCTAAACGCTTGTGCTATTAAAATAAGACTAACTTCCTGGTGTCATGGAAGGGTCTCAAACCACCGACCATTGATCGCGGGGCAAGAGTCATAACCAGTCATAACCGTAACATAAGTCATAACCATCAAGCTACTCTTTTAGACTTTTATATTCTCATTTAAATTGTATTCATTTTAAAACTGATAAATCAGTATAACATTGCAGAGTAAATCGTCAGCCCTGGTGATTAACCTGCAATGGGATCGGAAGCGTTGACCAGAATGATCGTAGCTACACGACAGAATAACCCAGAAAACTCACATCAGGAGAATCATTTTACTAAACATAATAATTTCGTTGTCTGTCCCCTTGAATTAGAGTAACGTCCGCAATTTCGTTCGAATTCACGGCTAAAAAAACGAAATTAAACGGCCGGAGATAGGGCTTGAACCCCGGGCCAGCAAACCCGAACCGGCTGCTCGAGGCATGGTGCTACCGTCGCCACTCCGTGGATCGTCAAAAAGATACTATAAATATATACTAGGGCTTAGCAAAGGCGGCAACCAATGTTCCGTCATTTTTGATGTTCCAGCTAGTCAGTTTATAAGGGTATATGGTGCACGTGCATCGATGAAACTTTATTATCGAATTTCGGATATTTGGCGGTTAAGGCGTACAAAAATACAATAACTTCATCATCATCATCTTCATCCCCTCGTCCTAGTAGGGTCGGTGGCCCAAACACTCGGCAAGGTGCTTCCATATTCCGCTGTCTTGCGCTGCTTTCGCACGAATCAACAATAACTCGTCAAGCTTTATTGCCCTGGGCTCTGAAACCTTACTAAAAAGATAGTACACATTCAGTGAAAGTAGTTCGTTTGTTAATTGCATTTTATACGGATGGCAAACGCACGCCTTGACGTATTCGGCACCCTTAGACAGTAACAGAAACGGTAGAACACCGCCGTACGTCTTCACTCAGGTCCACAAAAAATCACTTACAGTATTTCAGATAAAGCCCTGTGGTATTTAATTACCCACCCCGCGATGGGGAAAGCCCTCATGACCTATTTACGGAGGCGGCGGGTAGCGGGTAGCGAGAAGTGGTAGCACCTTCCGATGCTGCATTACGCTGGCAGGTTGAGCCCCGCGCCGCTACCGAGAGTTAATTGATAGGGTTGTATTTTCGTGTTCGTGCCATCTCCGGTGTCTTGCGGCGCGCATCGAGCGGCGGCGTGCGTGACGCAATAAAAACTGTAGCGTGAGCGGCTTTTCGTTTCCTCGTACGCCCGCTCAAAAGATACCGAAAACGCCAAACATTATAATTACTTTACAATATCAATATTATTTAAGCGTCAATTTCGTTAAAAACAGGTAAAAGCAGGTAAAGTTGGCTTTGCAGTCAATTACCCTCGTACAAAAAAGGTGTAATTTTTTTTTTTTATAACAGGTACTAACATCTCAGGATGGAAAACAAGAAAGTGAACTGTATAGAAGGATAGGAGCTGCAAGCCATGTAGCACGATCCTTGTATCATCCCGTACATAGAAAAGCGGAGCTCAGCCAGCGAGAGTTGGCAGTATACAAATCAGTTTTCAGGCCAAACCTAGTGCACGGCCACGAGCATTGGATCTTGACCGATATAATCCGTTCATTTCTACGAGGAATAGTAGGAGTTTCTAGAAGTGACAGAATACAAAATACTCAAATAAGAGAATTTCCCGAAGAATAATTGACGTTTATCGAAAAATCACAGTTGCGGTGGCTGGGACACATCTTGCGGACGCCGGCAGATAGACTGCCAAAGCGGATATTCCAGGTAAGACCCGAAGGCAGAAGACCGAGGGGCCGCCCTAGGAGGAGCTGGCGGAAACATTTGGAGGACTGCTGCGATGCGAGGTTGCAAATGAATTGGGCTGACGTGGAGAGCGAAGCACAAGACGGGAAAAGTTGGAACGTTTTATGCCATGCAGAGACCCCGACCCAATAGGATAGGGGTTAGAAAAAGAAGAAGAAGCAGGTGCGTGCAGTGAGTACATTGAAGTATGACTTACATGAACATATATTTTTGAAGAAAACATCGAAATATAATATTTATGTATCAGAATGTTATGTTATATTAAAATCGTAATAATATGATCATAACTGTGGTAGCAATATTGCGAGATACCGATATCTTTTAATTATTATATTTTTCAAAATATATGCTTGCGTAAATGTCACGCTTCAATGTTCTCACTGCACGTCCTGGTAGGTAGGTACCCTTTTTTTTTGTTGATTTTTTTTGTTCAATTCGACTAAACGCACAAACAATACATTATTTTCAAATGTGACGTGCAGTAATACTCCAGTCGTCACCGCCCAGAACAAGTGCTTAGCGCAGACTGGCTCTTTAGTTTCTGGATGGACAGTTGGAAATATCCGAAATTAGTAATTACCATAAGTAATAAATAATATAGGTTAATCAAAAACACATTTCTTCTACCAGTTCATTTATTGCATTATACAGAAAATCACCTTTCTTTCTCGAGTATACAACAGATGTCGCCTTCGGGCGAATTAATTATTAATATTAATAAACAATTTAATATCTTACAGGTTCATATACATATAAGAAAAACCTTCCGAAAAACTCTAATTAATATTTCTGCTAATTTTTTTTCATTTTATTTATATTTTTGAAACGAATGAATTTTTCGTATTCGATATAAGTTTCTGTAATGATATAATGTAGAAATATTTTTAAAAAAATGCAAACTTTGATGTCGCATATCTCCATAACTATTGATATTATTAGGTTATGGTTGCTTGAACATTTTCGACTCATAATTAATAACCTGTAAAGTATTGTGGCCTAACTCTGTCACACCCTGTATAGAGACAAAACTATAAAATAGTATATTATTTTCACAGATTTCAGCACGATATTACATATTACAAATAAATTGGATTTTTTTATGGTTTCCAATATAGTTCATACGTTTTTCTGTTTATACAAGTTATAATAATAAAATAAATATTGTATCCTTATTTTGTGTATGAATTTCCAGCATTTTTGGTTGAGATAAATAAATATAAATACACAGCAGTCAGGGTATTACACCTCAGAAGTGGAGATTTATCAGGGATTATTTTCACCTTAAGAATCTTCCAACAGTTTTTCAATGGTGAAACATGATTTCTTGGCTGAAAATGGTACGTTACATCTTTTAGCGGGTGAGTGAAGAAGTTTTTTGATATTAATTTAGGACGAAAGATCTTTTATATATTACAAAAAATATGCATTGGATCAGTATTAGATATCGAATAATTACAAAGTTTTTTCTTGTAATTTTTATGATTTATGTTCAACGTACGACTTATTTCAGAGTTGATACTTAACTCATTGCGTTTGTTGAGTACCTTATGGAAGAAAAAAAGGATATTCTTACGAATAAGATCAAGTTCTCAAAACTGTTTTGTCTTGAGAACATAATATTTTTAAAATTAAATAAATATTGTCTTTCAAAAGAACATGCTGCCGTTAAATAATTATTATTTATATTACAAATGGATTGTTCATCGTATTTCTAGTCGATGAATTGTATTTGACATCCTAAATGTTTTCGAAAAATTGCATGAATTCTATTAATGAAATCACGAGTTTTTTAAGAACTTAGTTGTAGCAAAGTTACATTAATGATAAATTTTTCTTAAAAATATATAAAAAATATTAAAAACGATTTTGTAACTCTATTGCAATGAAAATGTTGATAAAACACACCAAGCGTAAAATAGAAAAATGAAAATTTAGTATTCTTAATGAGTTTTCCTGAATAGCAGGACATTTTATCAGACTAAAGAGCACTTCGTTCGGTCTGAGAGTTAACTTCAATGGGAATTAACTTCAAGAATGAGATACAAATGATAAAAAGAATGCAGCGAAGCTATAAATACTACTACCGGTTCGAAAACCACAACTCAAAACAGAGACCTCGGAGACTTGTTTGATCGGCTGTGAACCTAGAGCCCTGAGAGACAATTATTATAACAATATTAATAAAAATATATAGCTTTTTGGTGTAGTGTTTACTATTTTCAGTGATCGCCCAGTGTTTGGTGGTTCGAACACAATTCCAGGATACCACCAAGTTTATCCTATTTTTCAAAGCACAATCGTTTAATTTATTTTGAAAAAAACTATCCCATAAAAACCAAGTTTTTATTATACTGCCTTTCTTTGTAAAATATAACAACAATTAAAGACGAATTAAAACATATAACATAACACTAACCTTACAGGAATTTGATATATTTCTAAAATGTCAGATGTTTTGAGCTTTGATATGACACTTCATGCTTTGAAGATTAAATTCTGAAAACATTTGTCAGTCAATTTAATCAAGATTTATATATATTTGTGAATTTTGCTGTCGTCTGTGAACCAATTGTCATAAATTTTCGAAATTCGTAGTGAAGTACCTATTACATATACCGACGGAGTAATTCAAATTTTAGATATTCCGTGACGTCGTCACGCCGCTGTTGGTAATAATCAAACATTTGTATGGTTTCCAATTTTAAAAAATCAATTAAATTTTCTAAAAATTCAAAATTATACTATAATTTTTTTTCAACGAAACCAAAAATTAAAAATCCAAAAATTTATTAATTTTTTTTAACGAAAATTTGATAGATCTTCTTGATCGTCGCCACGAGTCTGCTTGCAAAGTTTCAGCTCGATTGGATCACGGGAAAAGGGTTAAAAATCGATCCAAAGTTTTTTCGTCAAGAAAACAAGCAAGCAGACGCCACGAGTTAATAGTAGTAGTTTTGATACCATACTTATTCCATGTTTGCATTTTACATTAATAATATACACTATTGAAGAATACTTTTAATTGGATATTTTTTTTAACTTCAACCCTCCAAAACCGTGTTTCTTGACATGTTTGTATACTTAGTTTGAGCAGCCGAAACTACCTAGCTACTTTCTTCGATATGTTCGCATACTGTAAATGGAAGTGTGTGGGTAGATACCACCGTGTAACAAAACGGCTAGGCAATAAAATAAGTTAATAAATAATTCAGTTCTTTTGATACCGGATCAGTCGCTGTATTCATAAAACCACAAATTTGGAGGCTTTGTGTAGATCATTAATATACGTAACTTGATTCATGAAGACCATCACCTTTGTTTCAACTAACACAAAATACAGTAGCAAAGCGCGCATTAGTAGAAAGGTAAAATATATCGATTGGTTTCGAACGTGGGGGGGGTAAATGTTCGGGCGTACTTGTTCGTAGGTTTTAGTTTACGGGGCGTAACGAGCCAGCCGAGGTATCGGTGCAGACTATTAATATTATATAGGTAGCAGTAGGATAATTATGGGGGAACGTGTTTGGAGGCTGTACGTGACCCGAGCAGCTTCTACACATATCCAGAAGAGATATATTGTTACACGTAGCACGCATTTATATGGAAATCAATCCAGCGCCCAGGAATATAATCGAATTTTCTGGAATACGATCAGATGGAATTGGAAGGATGGTGACGAGAAATTGACGGCGTCTGAGAAAATTCGAATCGACGATTTTGAATCTGCGCTAATGTAATTTGCTATACGACGGTTTTGTTCGTCATTTTATTTCTTCGCGGACTTATTCCGTATGTTACTCTGAAATGTTATCAATAATTTAATTAATGTATAATTGTTTTGTATTTATGGAAAACAATGAACTATGTAATAAATTGGGATCAATGATTCTAACTGAAGATTTTAGACGCAGTCTTTCAAAGTTTTTATGTTTTACCTACGTAAAATAGTATATATTTACACGGAAAATGAAATTGAGTTATTTTATAAACGTATACAAATTACAAATTATCGTTAGTGACTCGTAAGAAAGATTTAAAATATATTATTTCATACATGTTTTACGATTTCTCTTTCTAAACGAATGGTTTTATATAAATAAATATTTTGAATTTTAAAATATATATCATTTTTTGAATAAATTAAACATACTTAAAAGGATTCTGAATAAAACGTGGTCTATCGTGGCTTCGCAGGTTTTAAAATATGATGTAAACAGTTTTATTTTCAGTTCATTTAAAATTTATTTCTCGTATCGTGTACACCAATTGAGGTTTAGTAATAGATTTAACAAATCAGCCATAAAACATTTAAAGTATTACAATTACTTTTCTCTAAATTCCAAGTTCCAAAATTAGAGAATGTTTACAAAAAAACGTCAATTATACAACTAATTAAAGAAAACATAACTGCTAAATTTGAAAAAAACACATCATTAAGATTCAAAAATAATTTTAAAATCCCAAAATATAATACCAAACTGTGTCAACAAAACTACATATACTTGGGCATAAAAAACTTCAATAACCTACCTACAGATATTAAGAAAATCGATGACTTACAACAATTAAAGAAAAAAATAAACCAACACTTTAGATCGATACAATTTGACAATGCATAACAAGACATATAGCTAAGGAACAAATAAGCCAAATCCAAAATAAACTAATAAAGTGTAAGCCCCTCACCAAGCACATGAGCAAGTCTCATTTTTGGAGAGGCAAAGCAATAAAATAAAATGTATCTAAGTAGATTGTAATAGACAAATGTATTATAATTTAAATGTAGTTTTAATATTAAATAAATAAGTAAAAAAAAAAGTATATAATTAATGTTACAAAACTAAAAGTAAAAAATAAATATCACATAATAAAGAAATCACGAATTAGTCGCGACGAAATTCTATATTTATATTCATCCATTACCCTTTAATCAAAAAATAATATCTGTTGTGGAAGAAATTATTTATTTAGCCTAAATAATGCTCGTTTCGTGGTGGGCATCGTAAATATTGTCTCCCTTAGTCTATATGTAAATTTTAATCGATTTCGTTGCTCCTTCTATTACCCGAAAATATTCCTCAGTCTTTAAGAATCCTGTTTCGTAATATTGAAGATCCTGGCCTACGTTTTAAAGATAGGGCGTTATAAATTAGACGTCCAAACTAATAACTCACTGGCCTACTCGTAATTAGGGTCCAAGGACTGCCGGCGTCGGGCCCTTCCACGGCTTTAAGATACTGTACTCAAAATATTACATAACCAAGATACGCTATCAAGTATTTCGGGGGCTAATGACGAAGATCAAAACATTAAATGGATTATGATTTTAATATAAATCTGTTTCGGAAAGCGCAGATAAGATTGTTTGTGGTGTATGTTCTATAATGATAATTCCATCAAAATATGTATAGACTAGCTGATCGTACCCGGCGTTGCACGGGTTAAGGATTAAGTTGAAAATAAATTTGTGGGGGGAAACAAAGGTTTGATTCGAACGGTATAGATTTGCATCGAAAATATATCAGGGGAGGAGAAAAGGTAAAAGGGGAGGGAGGAAATATAGCCTATGTTACCTGCCGAGTCTTAAAGAATAAGTTTCCAAATTTTGAGTCTGATCGGTCGAACGGTATAGATTCGCATCGAAAATATATCAGAAGAAGGGGAAGTAGTAAAGGAGGAGAGGAAAAATGTAGCCTATGTTACCCGCCGAGTCCTAAAGAATAAGTTTCCAAATTTTGAGTCCGATCGGTCAAACGGTACAGATTTGCATCGAAAATATGTAAGGGGAGGGGAAGGGGTATGAGAATAGGGGGGAAATATCGCCTATGTTACCCGCTGAGTCCTAAAGAATAAGTTTCCAGATTTTGAGTCCGATCGGTCAAACGGTACAGATTTGTATAGAGAACAGACAGACATTGAGTTTTATAGGTATAGATTGAAGTCTTAAATATAGGCATATAAATGCTAAAAATGACAAGAAATATTTTTATAAATATTATACTTTATTTAAATTAATATTTAAGACCCTAATAATTTTATGAATTAAAATTAAAACTTTGGATGACAAAAAAAAAATGCCTGTTCACTTGTAATAAGTGATATTCTAAAATATTAATAAAAAATAAATACTTTTATGATTGTATCATAAATATTTTTTTTATAACCTACATAAATATCGGTATACAGTAGCATTCGGAGCCACGATTATTTCGTCGACACAAAAGATTTGTTTCAATTTATTTTAACAATTTTGATTTCGCGTATAGAATATCATGTCACCCTCGGAAAGAGGGGTGTGATAAGTCAAAAATGAGGGGAACACATTATACGATATTTTTCACTCTTTCACCCCCTATAAAGAGTAATTCAATACGTATCAGGATATAAAAAATCAATTCGGCGTTTTTTGTAATTATTTCACCCTCGGCTCATAGAAGCGCTCATTATTGTATTACGAAACTAAAAAAAAGCATGTTGACTGTTTAATTAATCAATTATTAATATAACAAAATATTTTAATATATCGATAAAAAAATGGAATTTAATTTGTTCTAAACCATGCAAGTTAATTCTAGCCAAACAATTTCGCTCAATTCCTTTTTTATATATATGCTTTCATTCTTTTACACTTATAAGGACTCTTCTAATCTATATTTGACTCACTTCCTGATCAACAATAGCTCTTAAATTTGGCAGACAGACGTATTCCTGATGACAATATAATAATCATTCATTAATTTTACATAATCATTTTAAAGGGGAATGCCTACCTAGACATTTAAAAAAAAAAGATTTTTAAATTTTTGCATTTTTTTAAAACTCGAGGTCTTAAAAATGTCTGGTGAAGATTTCAAGCAAAAATTAAAAAAAATAACAAAGTTTTAACTGATAATAGTGGCATCTCTTTGTGGATTACGCACCGCACCACACTGCACCGTGCTACACGCGGGTAGCTGCCAATCGGTCTCTTTCATAATAGAAACTTTAGACCTGTTTCTATTATGTTTGTGAAGAGTGCTTGATGATATGGGAATTCTAAGCAAGGTGGAGGATTCTAAGCAAGGTATATTAAGGACCGGGAAACGATGATTTTATGTTAGTTGAAAAATTTCGAAATTAATTCATTGCTCAATATTCAAAAGCGTTTTACTCAAAAGCATGTTTTGAAAATCGCTGACCAAAATATCTCGGCAACCACTGAATCGATCAACTTGAAAATGCTAGTGATTATTCTATACATAATTATCTAGTCTTTGTCGAATGATTTTTTTAAAGTGACTTAGTGACTTAACTTCTTTCTTATCGGCATAATAAACCCGAATTTTTCCCTAAAAAACGCTATATTAAATTTAAAAAACTAAATCATAGTGTCCATTTTGATAATCTTTTTGAATTTTGATGATCACAAATGAAATGGAAGTGGTCACCGCGGAGGACTTTTTTTTTCAGCCGTCGACAGAACCCAAGAATTTACCGCCAATGTTGAATGTTTTTTTACATATTCCTAAATGCATGTACTTCTGTGTAAAAATAATACCAATACCATAATTTATATAAGTTATCTTAAAAAAATTCACAAAAGTCGCCTTTTTTCGCGCTTCGTAGATAGGTACTCTCCCTTAATTATGCAAAAATAAATAATTCTAATGAAGTCGTGTGGTTAAACACACACAAAATACACATAAAAATATACACTTAAAGAATACACACATAAAAATCTTTCAAAATTTGATAGATATGGTGGTCAATCATGATTGGAATCGGTGAACGTTACATTGTGTAAACTGATCACTTAAGCCAAGCATATGACCGGTCGTAAGCCCGGTAAATACCCAAAAACTACCACTTACCTACTTTCTCCTGTAAATAGCTTCGTCTCTGTAAGCTATCGATAGTATATCTTGATTTTTACTCATTTGGCAAAATGGAAGGCGTCGCAGAGGAATCAAAAGTTTTTGAAACAGCTGCAACGTCAGGTCAGGAAAGATCGATGAAAGAAGACGATAGGAGAGGAATGAAGACAAAATCGACAAGAAGAATCGAAATTCGAAGAATCGAAAAAATCGACATCCATCAACATCATCATCATCACCTGTCATTCACTATCTGCGTATGCGGGATTTGATCATCTGTGATGCAGAAATTTGGAAAAATTTTGGGTAGATATGTAAGAATATGTCGTGACGAAATTATACAACGTTGATTGAGTGATATCAGAATAAATTAGGGGTGCGATGTATAAAACGAATTCGGGGAGATATTTGATTGGCTATATTATCTGACAGGCTCGTATGTGTGACATTTGCTCTCACAATGATTGTTCGCGTGAATAATGATTGATGGACAAGGTATACGGGCGGCAAAGGGGAATCCCTGTCAATCTTCATTTTCCAAAATAATTATGATTCTGTTCATGCAATATGCAAATTTGTTCATTTTAAAAGGGGCAGAGAAGTTTTTTACTTCGTGAAATGAAATATAAAACAAATTACTCTAAAATTTTGAATATGTTTGAAATTATTTTTAACAGTGATAAGATAACCTAACGAAAATAAATTAATTTGACCTTATATTCCTGCACTATTGACTAGTAATGTTGTTTAATTTCTTCCATATAATAATTTATATTATGAATCTTATCACTGTTATATTATAAAAATTGCTCTAACTTATTTATGAAGGTGATTTTCACATCTTATCTAAGAATATTTGTAATTATCTTATACCTACGTACCATTGAAATCAATGCTTACTTACTGAATCAACTCGGATACATGCATAGTCCATTCATCAATAAACTTGAATATTTATTTTTGTATCAGATGAATAAATGAACAAACATATCTTATGTAGTAAAAAAATACATAGAACCCAATATAATAATATGCCTTACAGAAAACATTACTATTTATTACACGTAAATTAGTAAATATACATATTTTACAGGTTGACAAGCTCAAATTTATCATATACTTAACATAAGTCATTTTATTTAATTATATGCACGGCTGTCTTCATTTAATAAAAATTTAAGCCCATGCAGTAGTAAAGTAACAATTACCTATAATATTTTTTATCATTTTTCAAAACGTATATTACATATTTTTGCAAAAATAATAAATTTTCAGATATTTATTCAAATGTCGACGTGGGTGTGAATAGTAAATTTTATTATATTAATAGAAAGAAAAAATGTATAAAATATGCGCCCTGCAATGACGCTATTGCTAGCAGAGAACAAATATAAATGATCTCAATGCTTCAAAAACAATATTATCCGATCAGTATTTTGTAATAGAAATTTTTTAATACCCTTTCATTGTAAGGAGAGTATTTTCGTTCCAGCCCCGCCGCGTGAAGAACGCGCCATCCGATTCACCTATTACTCAACAATGGAATATAATTTCCTCACATTTCACACTTTTTGGGTCGGAATGTACCTATGACGTCTGTTGAATGGGCCACCAAATGTTTTTAACTTTGTAATTAATTACGTGCACCGGGACTCCGGTCTGTGACGTAGGTATTAGGTACAACCTGCATCACGACGGGCAGCCTCGTACGCCATGTCGAGAAGCTTGGGGTAGTTATCTAAACCAAAGTACATGTCATTAAAATTGAAAAAGACAAAACTTTATTTAAAAAAACTAAACTTAACAGTCACTGTGTTAAACATGGAATCATATTCCCAGCTGAGCTGTTAATTCATTTTAATATCTGCATTCCTCCTTTTTGTTTCTGTCTTCGAATTTATAATGTATTGAGGAACGATATTTTTAGAAGAGGAAAATAATAAAGAAGAATGAACGATAAAGATATATCAACTATAAAAAGAAATTTTATTTATTTTTATAAAATTGAAGTACTGCCATATTTTTATAACCATGCTAATGGTCTATCTCGTAACTTAGCGAGTTTTCGAAAGAATTAAAACGCCAAAAATATTACATATTTATTGAAGACATTATTTATTCAGAATACTTTGAGTTTGTTCAAATTTTTAAACAACACAGTATTGGAATTTTATCACAGGGGACATCATTAATCAAGATGCTCGTATATTATATATTATTTTATTTTATTTTATTGGGTCATCCAACAGAGAGACACAATTGCTTGGTAAGACAAAATACAAAAAAAATAGTCAAATGTCTCCAACACTTAAAGGATAACACAGATAGAACATAACCATAGATAAGTCAATTTGACAACGACAGATATAACAACATTGCAGTTTATTTTACAATCGGTTAAAATTTAATTCAATTTAACTTTAACATAGACACAAAAGTGCTCGTAATGTATACAATATACACGATCAGGGAGGGGGACGAGTTTCTAGTATCTGCCTCACCACATGACGATACTCTTCATATTTAGTGTTAAAAATATCTATTAAATTTAAAAGGTTATTATAATCTGAGCATATTCGTGGAATGGGAGAGGATTACCTATTGTTGGTTTGATTAGTTGGAAGTGAAAATAACTAATTCTGTCTGGTAGGTCGGAATGGGACGTGCAAAGATAGCAAGCTGGTGATTTCAGGAGAATCAATAAGGTTAAGAATTATTTGGAAAATAAATTATTGATCTGACAATATTCGTCTGTTTTCTAGAGTTTATACAGAGATTATAAAAAAATTCCAATTTCAAATTCCAAAAACAAATATAGATACCTGAAACGGATTGTGAAGCTCGTCTCAAATATTATACTAAATTTCTCATTTACAATATGTTACAGTTTTGGTAATTAGTACGCCAAATTATTTATATTAATCATTATCATATCGTATTGGTATTACGACGTATTTAAAAAATTTATAACTTTCTGTCGAATTGTAGAAATCTGTTTAATTATGGCTGATATTTTTCATTATAATTTTAAAACGTGTCCTACAGCAGAATGGCTTACGGACCGGCCAATGTATATCGTATTTCCCAAAGATAATACAGAAACGTCACTGCAGCCATTTATCATAGATGCCGTGTGGTCTCAGGAGTAGAAGGAGTGCATTTTAAACAGGCTATTAACGGGCATTAAAATGTTGTCTATTCCTGTTGCTAGACATCTGCACTTTCACACCCCTGCTGCGGGAGTCAGGGTGGGTAGCAATGATATTCATCGGCTGAGAAACAATGCACATATTTTAGACAATAACCTAAATACAAAACCGGCGATATTTTTACACTCAATAAAAGTTCACAATCTTATCACTTTAACTGAGAAAAAGTCTTCTAAAAATTTGAAACTACAATAACCTAATACGTTGAGTTTTTTATTATATTTTATTTTTTTATTTCTTAAGGTAGTTAATATTACATTCCTGTATATTAACTAGTACCAATTTTACACTGTACATTCTAAAATCAATTCCTAATATACTATCCATAATAACCTATATATTTAAATTTACATCTAATTTAATCTATGGTACAATCTATATTACAATTTATAGTAAGTAGTAAATTTTCTTTATTATTGCATATTTTTTTAAGGGTTCATTGTAAAAATATATTTTATTGTTTTTTTTAATGTAATTATAAGAAAAAATCTTTCATTTGCGAGATACGAGGCATGTTACAGATTGGATACTTTCTGCAAAATGTCTGATTCTTTAAACAGTAGGTACTATCCGAGGCGTAGAAAAAGTTCAACCCACTTGGATGTTTTCTACAAAATTACCATCGTGTAAGTAACATTAGAATTAAACAGGTGCGCAATGCATCCATACCACATGGATGTTTTTAATTAATATTTTTGTTCGCCAATAATTTATAAATTTGAATCCGCAGAAAACAGTCAAACCACTTGGACATTTTATGAGTTAATTTAACGGTGACGGCCGTGATGTGGGTTAAAAATACTGAATTTAGAAAAAACTTTAGCACGTAGACCTTGGACGATTTCAGCACATTAAGATATCATAGTGAGCTGTCCAAAACCTTACGTAACTCATTTTTAGCATTTTTTTGGTTTCTCGCTTTTTGCAAAATACGTCCAATAGTCATGGTATTTGTTTGTACACTACGAAGTAATTAGGGGTATTTTTTCTAGAGGTATAGAAATTCAAAATTAAATAAAATACATAAAAATCGCGGTAGCGTCCATGATATTGGCTTTATTGGTAAGATAATTTAATGTCATTAGCATTTAGTCATTAATCATAATAAGATATAGATAGATAATAAAAATAAATCTTCCAGTATGAATACGCTAGGTCCTGCGGACAATTTTACTTTACCTTTCGACAGCTTTCAGCCACCCTGACTGATGAATTAAATTCATTATATAATATTAATACATATATGAGAATTATTTACAATAAAAAGCATACTTAATTTTTTTTATAAGTACGAAAATGCGACAAAATATTTTTAACCTACGCATACCTTTAAACTACAGAAGAAGCGTTTAAAATCATGTTTAATTAAATTACTTTAGAAGATTAAATTTTATCATCGAGTGATTATAAATCAAAGTATTGGCATTGTTACGCCATTGTTACTGGAATCTGAATAATTCTTCTTAACGGAAGTTTATCCTACACTTCATAGATAAAAAAATATATAAAGGCTGAAATAACTCAAGCCGGAGACCTGATATTTTGAGGAGGGATAAAATTATACTTCAAATCCACAATCTTCTCAAAATATTTTAATTACAGAGAGTTTTCTCTTATCGCAATACCGTTACTATAACTCATTACGCTAAAATAATAACTGAGTTGTTATCAAGGTAGTGAAATTAATTTACCTTCGCAAATGGCATTACATAAATATATAAATCAATCATTTTTGGGTAATATTTTCTTTAAATTAATTTCAAATTTATAAACCAATACAAAAAACCCTTATTAAAAATATCACTTTAGCGAAATATACATGCTCACTATTTTTCAGCTATTTTCACAACTTACAACTGCTTTTTAAAGTCATGCTGCAACAGATGTTTGATTTGTAGTAATATAAAACTAAATCAAATTAAAAGTTTCTTATAAATCCCCGCATCGCCTTGACATGGCGTCGTAAAAAATTAAAATGCAACAAAAACGTCTTTAACTTTTAAAGAGAACATTGAATCCATTATTAATCAATGCATTGTCTTCTCACAACACAGAAAGGAGAATAAAAATCGAGCATGGGGCGAGAATAACCCTCGCTGTCGGGGGTTGATTGAAAACTATTCGCAACTATACTTTGCCGCCCCGTGACTTTTGACTTAGCTAGAAGCCCGGATGAAAAAATCAATCCTTATCCATACTGCTCGGAGAGGAAGTCTTTCGAGATGAGAAATGATAAATAATGAATCTGGTTTTGTACCAAATGGTGCCCGCTTTCGTTACTTGCCGAAGATTTAATATAAAATAATAGACAAAACACAAAGAATTTTTCTTTTAAGATATAGAATATATTGCTTATTATGTGAACCATGATTTCTAATGAATATGATCACTGGGACGTTTAATAATGACTGTAAGCCAAGGCTGATATGAAAGCAAACTGAATGATATGTGAAAAAATGCAGAAAAGTGATGGTGATGGAACGCAAATATACAGGAACTTTGCACCAATCTTGTTAATTATAAGAAAAATACAATTTAAGGGAGACCACAAAAGATTAATACTTTGAAGACGATGTCAGAAATCTTAAGGACCAAGAAATAAGAAAGTATCATAGACACATTATTGAACTAGTAAAAAGAATAAGGAAATGTATCTACATATTCGTTAGATTAAGAAATATTTTAAGTACAAAAATTATTAAAAATGTTTATTACGCCATTCTTCACTCTCTACTCATATACGGTGTTATCGGATGGAGAGGTTGTTATAAGAAAAATATAAACTCAGTAAAACTATCACAAAGGATTATCATTAATGTAATACTAAAAAAAAATCTACATTTCCAAGAAAAGATCTCTTTAAATTGTTTCCAGTACCAAACGTAGATGATATTTTCAAGCAAGTTTCCATATTAAAAATATGTAAAGAAAAAACCTTACAGAAAACCAGGAATATTTCAAACTTATGAGAAATGGAAACCAATTCATAATGCCTAAATGTAAAACAACCCAAATGCAGCATCACTATATTTATAAAGCCATTAATTACTATAATAACTTACCTATCGAGATACGATGCATCAGTAACCTCTCAGAGCAAACCAAAAAAATTAAAATTTTCCTAAAATCAAACTTAAATTCATAAATCATTTAAACATATAGCTTTTTTCAAAATAACTTCTATACTTTCATTATCAATTTACCTTTTTACTGTATTATTAAATAACTTGTATACACTATGTACCTATATATTATAACAAGGAATAAGAACTACTGTGGCTCCCTCATCAGACTCAAGAGCTTCTCTTCATTGATGAGGTATACATGACTACCAAGTATTTAAAAAAAATGTTTAATCTGATATGTTATGTATAAGAATTGTATTTATACCATAAATTGAATAAATAATAAAAAAAATCAGTAAGACTGTGGAAAAATATGAATTTATGGTACAGTTTGAATATAATACGGCATGATGGTATACGAAATATCATTTAATAAGCCTTGTTATTTTTCTCATCGGAACTTAATTTAGATTCATTATGACATATGGCAGCCAAACTTGCGAGGATTCGTAAATTTCTTTTCAATTCGATACTATCAAATGTCGCATTATCTAACTTACAAAATTTGGTTTATTTATTACAAAACTTAAAAAATAAATTCCAACAATTCTTAAATAAGATATTCAAAATATGTAAAATAAATTTGAAAAGATAGCAAGAAGGAGGTAAATTTTCAAAGGAGAAATCTGAACTTAAAATAGATATCTATTATTGGCAAGCAAAAGGTAATAACAAATTTTAATGAACACCCTTTCTGTTACGCCGTTTCCCCGTGGCAGTCTCACGCATCCAGGACGATTTGAACTCTATGACTGGAGCAACTTTCAATATCTGGTTTAACTGGACGTGCTAGGACGCGAACTTGTTATTTCAATGTCCAAGATATCTCCCTTTTCCATCAACTTCTACAATTTATCGCATTTGTGACATTCATACTTTACTTAACCATAAATAGCGAGCTGTTCGCGTCATAGAATCAAATGAGATCGCTACTCAAAGGACCACGGTACATAAGGAAATCTACTGAAAGTATAAATAGAGCGATCACATTTCCACTGCATTCAGTCTTCTTTCGTTTCTCTTTTATCAGCTTCTGTCTCTACTCACATCCATCAGTGTTTGTACTAGGATTTCTCTTTTATCAACGGTAAATATTGCCATTCGTAATAATATATTAAATATTTACAACACATTAGGTATTAAGTTTTCATTGTGCCTATATTTTTTTCATAAAATGCCGCTATAAAATTACTTTCCTTGATAAATACGTATCTCATACTACAGGATTTTCTGCAAGTTTTTAAAATATTAATTAAATAACAAAGTATAGAATACTACAGAACAATTTACAAAAGTGTGTCGAAAGTAACTGACTTATTTTTTAAACGCTTCAAGAGACCGTGAGGCCCGATTACTGTAGCGGAATACAAATCAAAAATACAAAACCCCGGTTTGAGAAAATCACATAACTGTATTTTAAACTCACCAGGAATTGAACCTGGAATCTTCGGTATAAGAAGCCATCAGTTATGCTCGGGGGCCGCCAATTTCTACGACTGACTTCCCTGAAACACTTTTTTACTATTAATATTATTTAATTTTTAATAATTTAATAATAATAATAATAATAATAATAATAATAATAATTTAATAATATTAGGTCCTTACATATGAAATTGACGTTTTTCCGTACTGGCAAATTTGATCTCAAATATCTTCTCATTGGTTAGGAATTCCAAATCCAAATTTATACAGCTATTTACTCAAGTATTTGTGTTTTGAAAATTATAATTCATTTGTTTTTTCCTCAATTGTTTTTTTCTTTGCGTCACTCAGTTTATAAAATGAAAAACTTGAAATATCGCGTTATTAAAGAGTACGAGTTCCACCGTGGCACCAGTGCTGCAGAAACGGCTCGAAGGATTAATGATGTGTATGGCGACGGTGCCGCAAAAGAAAACACAGTGCGTTTTTGGTTCCAACGTTTTCGTTCTGGAAATTTCGACCTGCAGAACAAGCCCCGTGGACGGCCGGAGACCAAAGTTGATAATGAAGAATTGAAGGCTATTGTGGAAGCGGATCCATCGCAAACCACATCCGAGTTAGCTGCAGGCTGCGGTGTTAGTGATAAAACTGTTTTAATCCACTTGAAGCAAATTGGTAAGGTGAAAAAGCTTGAAAGGTGGGTACCTCACGAATTGAGTGAAGCAAATCAACAAACGCGCGTTGACTGCTGCGTTGCATTACTCAACCGGTACAATAATGAAGGGATTTTAAATCGAATCATTACCTGTGATAAAAAGTGAATCCTGTACGATAATCGGAAGCGCTCATCGCAATGGCTGAACCCTGCCGAACCAGCCAAACCATGCCCCAAGCGAAAATTGACTCCAAAAAAGTTACTTGTGAGCGTTTGGTGGACTAGTGCTGGTGTCGTTCACTACAGCTTTCTTAAATCTGGCCAAACGATTACGGCAGATGTCTATTGTCAGCAACTGTAAATCATGATGGAAAAGCTAGCTGCTAAACAACCGAGGCTGGTTAATCGCTCTAGGCCACTGCTGCTTCATGATAACGCTAGACTACACACTGCACAACAGACGGCTACCAAATTAGAGGAGCTTCAATTGGAATGTCTAAGACATCCACCGTACTCTCCGGACCTTGCCCCAACAGATTACCATTTTTTCCGAAATTTGGATAACTTCTTCCAAAGGAAAAAATTCAACTCCGATGGGGCAGTCTTCAACGCCTTCAAAGATTTTATTGATTCCCGTCCGAATGGTTTTTATAGTAAAGGGATCGATGAACTACCTATGAGATGGCAAAAGTGCATAGATAGCAATGGTACATACTTTGATTAAATAAATATATTATAATAAAAAAAATCGGCTTTATGTTCCTCCCATACTAAACGTCAATTTCATATGTAAGGACCTAATATTTATAACAATATATATTTTAATTTTTATAAAATATTTATTTATATATATGATGTGAAATAATAGTTATTAATTAAGGTTCTTTTGAATTATTAATCAAAAAAATATCTTAACCTAATTTTAATTTTAACTAACAAACCATCACGCCGTTTCCACGAAGGGGTAGGCAGAGATGATTGAACGCCACACTCTTCTATCCTGGCACACCACTTTTGCTTCGGTCACATTCATACATCTTCTCATACAAGTTCTACGGTTTTTGCGGCTTTTAACAGGGCCATCCTCAAGTACTTGTAGTATTTATTTTAAATCTTATATCAAAATCGTTTATTTTAGTTCGGCAATCATTACATATGCAAAATGATATCCAAAGAAAAAAATCTTTCCCACCCGTGATAGATATTTAAATATCTAAATGTAAGACCTCATTATTTATCCATTTCGAATATTTAATTTTGCTATGAGCATTGTTTGAGTACAGTTACATTTATATGCGCGCCCATTCTTCAAAACACACTACCTAGTGTCAGCCTGGTTATAAGATACACTGAAAACAGTGTAAATCATCCGAGAACATAATTACACGGTAATTTATTATTTAATGGGTGTATTTTCGGAGATGTATTCATCATAAACCCACACATGATTTGCATCACAAAAACGTGAAATCGGAATACTCCTCTCGCGAGATCTCGCCGTATGGAAGTTTTCGTTAAACAACATGGATTTCTTAAACGACCCGACTTTCAAAAATCATCTTCTTCTACTTTTTTTCGTTTCGGACGAGGAAGTTATCTATCATCTCTCCGGAGAAGATACGATCGCGAGCAGAAAGATGGAGGCTTTGATGCTACGATAACATGGCAGCCTGCTTTCATCGCATTACCTAAGTATATTCATACACGTTTTGTTGAATCAATTAAGCGGAGGTTCGATTCCGGTCTGGTCCAAGCGCGGTCAAGTGTGTTACCTTATAATGAACCGTAAAAAAGAACCGATAAATAAGCTCAATTGTGCTGCTCAAGTGATCATTATCGTAATAAATGTTTACTTTAGAAAAATATTTTAATTCGCCAATTAAAGAAGATTATCTGAGATTTAAATATAATAAATCTTAATCTTCATTTTTTTAGTTACCAAATAGAAAGCTAAGAAAACATATTTTTGGGAAGAAGAGAAACGCATTGAAATACTGTTATACGAAATTCTCAGTGGGAAATGAAAAGTCTGGGTAAAATGAAGTAAGAAATGAACCACGAGATAACGGATCACTGCTGTTCATTTCAAAGTCGGGCCTCTTAAACTCACAACAACATTTTAAGTTAAATCTGGTTTGGTATCCGATCTGTCGATGAGTATTTAAGTTAGACCATATAGAATATTCTTTGCCTAACTTGTGTTCACTGATAAATTGTACAAAGCGCATTTAAAGAGTAGCGAACTAAAGGCAACGTAAATTGTTGAGAACAACAATTGACGAGAAAAAAAGTAGGTGGAATAAATGTTGCCCAATCTATCTATTTACTAAACAAGTTTTAACAATGATAATTTCTAGAATATAGTGAATATTTTACTTCTTTTTTTTAAATTGATTCAGTAATATTGTAGATTGACATCTGCAGGAGGAGATTCGTATACTGAGTGACGCGCTAGAAAGCAGTGGATACCAAAGACGGCAGATACGGTACTTCATAAGAGCCAAATCTAATAGCTCCGAGAAAAACACAGAAGCAGAGATCAAAGGGATTGCTTTCTTGCCTTATATCCATAATGTAACACACAGGATTGCCAAAGGGCTCAAGAAACGGAAGATTAAGACAGTGTTCGGCATAAACAACAAGGTTAAGGACCTCTTAAGACCAGCGAAGGATCGGGATCCCCTTGAGACCAACGGTGTTTATAGGCTCGACTGTTAAAATTGCGAAAAAGTGTAGGGTCCCTATGTGGGACAAACAGCACGCACGATTTCAAAGAGGGTTGGTGATGATGGACCCTGCAATGGATCCGAAACGTTGGCCAGAGAGGTCACATATATACGGCACAATATCCCAGAAAACTATACAGAAGATCAATATATTTATTTTGAAAAAATCTTAGTTGAATTCGAAGGAAAAGTTACATCTTAACCAAGCCGCACTCACTAGACAGATACCCGTGTCCATGACAAATATTAAAAAAATATGTAGATATGTAGAACACAAGTTCTTTCATACCAAGATATTATATACGAACATTTGTTCATCTTCATTATCAATTATACAATTCTTGATACGATGACAGCCGTATCGATCAAATATGAATGCTCCATGAATAAAGAATCTAGTTTCCAATAAAATGCACCGCGGGTCATTCTCGTGGTATCCGCGTCTTGTTTGTTTTAGATAAATGGACCACGGCCCTTAAACACATTCACGGAATGTTCTCACTACACATGGGGTGATTCAAACTGATACATTATCCATACATTCATGTTTATATGAAAACGAGCGTGGCTTTAGGACGTATGTATATTTCGAAAAATTATTGATATATTTAATTCTTACTAGCATATTACATATGACATATTGTCACAGGATGATAGAAACAAAAGAAACCGCAAAAAATCGTGGTTTCGCAATACTCTGAACGTTTGGAATAAATAAGAAACATCTGGAAGGCACTTCGGAAATGTACCAGAACGTTCGAGAGAAGACATTTCTTATTTAACTCGTTGCAGCGGACACGAGCAATGGTTGATGTTTTGACAGAAGCAAAAGAACAGAAAATGGAGCGATACAGTGAGAGAATATAATTATCCAGCAAAATAAAGTACCAGAGTGCCTACCTATGCGTATTCTAGTAACGGATCAGTGCGGTAGTGCAACAGCGCGAATAAAGTGTTTCATAGACGGGCGAATATTCTAGAAGACGAATATACAGTTTTCCACACAAGTATCGTTAGTGCGATTTACAGAATAGTGCTTCAGTTATGTTTTGTGACATTTTACGACTGTGTATAAAATAAAATTTAAATCAATACACGAGTTTCATTTCGCCTCCCACCGCTACTAAACCGTGTGTGTAATTTAATCTTAAATTATTAGAAATTCTATTGATGATATACATATTAAAACATAAAAAATAATTTTGTTGAAGGGGAGGTATTTTCACTGCAAAAAAATATATTAAGCATTAAAAAATAATATTAAAATACGAATAAAAATTAAGAAAAGATATATATATATTTGGAAAAGGAGGATAAATGAGGTCTACCGAACATAAAAATTGATAATTGAAACATGACATCAAAATCAATATTGGTGAAGTATAACTGAGCATTAATTAGCATTAAGCGAGATAGTTGGAGCTGGTTAAATAATGCAAAGATGAAAATATATGTAGCTTGTTGGTGAAGTGGTCATGACACCCGCCTAGTGATCTAATGGTCGGTGGTTAGAGCCCCATTCCAGGACACCAGCAAGTTTTTCCTATTTTCATAGCACAAGTTTATTTTGAAAATAGTAAGAATATTGATGCGACATGGATTCCGTGTTCGCATATCGAATAATAATAAATAAATAGTGAATGTGAAGCTACCAAATTTGAATGAAGTCAATACCGCCTAAATTAAGTGGTATTAGTGCTATTAATGCTATTAAAAAAAAGTTGTATATTTTAAATGGAATTGGGACATTTTGAGAGGATAGATGAGACAAGTGGATGAAACGTGTTTTGAAATGGCGCCCTGGGACGAAGTGACTAGTACTGTGATAAGTAAGCTTCCTGGAAGACAGGGGGTGGGATATCCAGTCAAGAGAGCGAGGATGGTGGTGGAGTGTGTCCTATACTGGGAAGACAAATCGCCAATTATGATGACGTTGCTCTCTATCTGCGTTGTTGATAATTAGGTCTGTAATAACTTAATAAACTTATTAATCACGAGTAGCAAAGCCTTTTCTGAAATGAAGTACGAGACCAAAGTGTTCACAGTTGGTGAGTTGGTTATTTAAATGATGTAGATCCATGCATAAAATTAGATTACTTTATTAAAACAGCCGGAGTCCCGTAAGGCCGCGTAAAGGAACAAAATACACGCGAAACTTATTACTCGGGCGGTTTAGACATGTTTAGCATTACAATAAATAAATTACCGTCAAATAAAAGGCAGGAGATTGTAACAAAATGAAGTAGATAAAGGCGATAAATTAAAAGTAAAATACCCCAAAGCGGTAGAAACCATCGTATGACGTATTCAAATTAAAAAGCACCTTTGTTGAAGGTTTTTTAACAAAACGAATGGAATATTTCGGTGTAATTAAATAGCGGACAGGCGTAACAACAGCCGACGCCTAACTATGATGGGAAATTGATTTTTTTAAATCCCAGATTACATCGTAATGTTTTGTTTTTCTGAAGTGTTTAAAATTATGGCACCCTTATCTGAGGCGGTTATAAAAATATTCACATTTATTGTAGAGAAAACAAAGCGAACTAGATAAGACCCCGCCTAATTTTCCCATTACTTAGCCAGCGGCCGGTAGCCCCGGGCCCGCTGCGGCCCTAGTGTGGGGCATCATTTCATTAAGAAATACACTTATTCAGGTATAAATTTTAATAAAACTGTCTCAAATTATACAAGCATCAACGTGTGTAGAATAAACTTTAGAATTATAGACGAGCGAATCTCGCGCCGGTAACGAGAAGATGATAATTTGTAAAAAATATATAAAATATTGTGAAGAAAATCGCAAAAAAGTTTCCTCACTTGGAAGAAGATATATAACTAAAAATACAAGTTTATTGATATACAATACTATGATTCTCCCGCACATAGATTATTGTTGCCGTATATTATTTATAAGCAACGAAAGAATGCTAAAGAAACTTCAAATAGTATAAAATAGAGCGATGCGCATAATATTAAAGTGTAATAGGAGAACCAAATTAACAAAAATGTTGAATTCCCTAGGACTACAATCAGTAAATCAAAGAATAAAGTATAATATATTGGTGCAAATATTTAAAATTAAACACGGATTAGTACCCAAATACTTTGATGACAGGATGAAGTTGAAAAGGGATTTTCATTCTTAACGATACCGGAGGAAGCGACAATATAAAACTACCGAAGAAAAAGAAAAACACCTCACAAAATTGTATGATGTGCAAAGGTCTAAAAATCTTCGATAGCCTGCCTAAGGAAATTCAAAACACGGTGAATACAAAGAGGTTTAAAGAGGAATGCATTTAAATGCATGTAAACAAATTTTTTATTTTTTTTTATTTTATTTTCATTTATTGGTTTTCTTACAGCCATATAATTAATCAATCTTGAAAAAAAAACAATAATTGATGTACAGAGTTTTGGGCCAATTACAAGAAAACACATATATACAATCTATAAAAAATAAGAAAAAACATGTCCAATAGTGAGTTTGTGTGAGTGTGTGTATTTGTGTGTTTATTTATTTATTTATTTTGTTTTGGGAAAAGTTAACAGCAAAACAATCTTAAAAATTTTCCACTGAATTTAAACATTTACTTTAACATACATTAATAGCGAATGGAGAGGGTGGAGGGGAATGTGGGACGGGAGTAGAAGGGAAGATATAATGTACAAATTAGTTTGGGTGCGGTAGTGTAGATATTGTTTGTTTTATGTTTCTTATTGTTGCGTTAAAAATGTCAATGTGGTGATAGTTTGTGTTAAATGAATTTGTGGATCTGTACATAAAGGAGTTTTGTTTTGAGTTGGTCTTACAAAAGGGGAGATGAAAAGTAGGTGAATGTCTGTTATTTTTTTTTTGTTTAAATTACCTATTAGGTGGAACGCAATGTGTTTAAGTGAAATCATGTATTAATTAGCTCACACAACATTATGTGTGGAACTAAATAATTAAGATAAATAAAATAAAATAAATAAAATAGTTTACATGTTCGGCTATTTCCGTATTCCCGATCGGGTTCGGGATCGGGGCTCGGGGCTGGAGATTGCGGGAATCTCCGATTGGCGACGCACGAACCTCGGATGCTGTGCCTCATGAGCAGACTCGTCAGCTTATCGAACACTGTTCCCGAGCAGCTGATTGATGACCATCTGACACGGAATATTTCACAAATTGATCATCTACCTAATCTTGCATAAAAACTATTGAACAAATTATTTAAAATTTCTAATCTCTGTGCGTTGCTATAAAATATTATTCCATGCGTCATAATGATCGTTGATTTTCCATTAAAAATATTAAGTATCGCGCGATTAATGAGGTAATCCGGTAAGCAATCTAAGGTGTTTAATTAATTGTTTTTTATGAAATAATAATTAGTTAGTGATAGATTTTTTCAATTTGTTGTTTTTATATACGAAATATTAATAAATATATTTTTTGTCTCCATTTTTAAAAAACAAATTAAAAATCTTAATCGAGCATTAATATTTCACATGTTTAGTCTCAGGTGAAAAAAAAAACGTAGCATTGTAATAAAAAAACGGAGAACTGCTTTCTTACTAACTGGTACTATCATTAATCTCTGAATATATTATATTATTTTTTAAAAAATAACAGTTTTTTTTAATAACTATAATATTTTACGTTAACCGTTTAGATTGTATCAATTACAAAAAGATCCATTTTTTCATTTGCATTTATCATTTACAAAATGGTAGAAGGTAAATTTATTAATTAATGCTTCAGAAAATCTTTAGTAATGCTATTTTATATATTAATAACATCTTTGGACTTTTTTATTCATCATGGTCATGATTTTTTAGTAAATTGGTTAAAGGATATTTTTTAAATTATATAAATATTAGTAATTTTTATGATATCAGAAACAAGTTCAATAAACAGGACTATTATTAATATGTAATCAAACATAATGATTTCTCTGTCTGTCCGTCTGTCTGTCTGTCTGTCCCCGCAGCTTCGTGTAACGTCCGTAATTTCGTTCAAATTCACGACTAAAAAAACGGCTGGAGATGGGGCTTTAAACCCGGGCCACCAAATCAAAACCGATCGGTTAACGCGTGTGGCTACGGCCGCCTTCCGTAGCCAAAAAGATGCTATAAATGTATACTAGGGCTTAGCAAAGACGCGAACCAGTTCCGTCATTTTTGACGGGTTATAGCTAGTTTTAAATAAAACTTCGACAATGCACAGATAATATAAAGATCCGTTGAAATTTTCTATACACTAACAAATCCTGAAACGTCTATAAATCTATCATGCTAAGGATTATGTAAAAAAAACATGTATTTTCTGTTTGTCACTATTGAATTATGGTTTCGGACAGTATCATCGTTTGAAAATGTTACAAAATATTTTAAAATTGCGTGTTCAACCTGTGATATTTTTTAAAAATATACCCGAATAAACGAAGCATCATCGAATTGATATTCTAAAATCTTCTCAAACTAAGCTATATGCGTATATATAACAAAACTGATAAACTATTGAGTAATAAAAATAGACAAAATTTTATTAATCAATTATAAAAAAATCAATCCGTTTTTTATAAAAAGCTTATTGCTTTAAAAAAGGAATCAATTAAAAAGAGACTCCATATAAGGTCGAAAAATTTTCGTTAACTTACCAGACTGTCGCTGCCGTGGCGAAATTGGGTAACGCGCCATCCCTGGATAGAAAGGAGGTCCGTTGGTTCGAATCTCGATAGCAGATAAAATATTTTTTCGTTGATTTGATTTTTCAGTATGTCTTTTCTAATTGATTGACAAAAATTCGTGTAATAATTCACCGAACTTCGTTCTGAAATTGCAACTACACAATTATAATGTGTTTTCTTTAATATATTACAAATAGTACGGAGATATCCAGGATAAGTTTCGAAGCTTGTTGGATACTAGTCGAGTATTAACCACTTGAACAAATATACACATTACATTGTTATTTAAAAAAATTCCTTAAGATTTAAAAGTATATTTGTATAAAAAATAATTTGCTTAACAAATAGTGCGAAAAGATTCTTTATTATAGATTCGAAAAACTCCATTGAAATGTATAATTTATTTTGTTCTGACGTTTTAAATACACTAAACATTGTACTGTATTATCATGTTGTGACTCGGACAAAAATGCATCTTCTCCGTAAAACGAAATTTAAAAAAAAAATTCTACTATTTTCAATAAAATCTGACGTAAAAGCGTTCATTTTGTATGTAAAGCCTTCACTTCAAACAGCTCTCCTGCAAAATTGCTTTTTTTATGGATGTATTTTTTAAGTGAGAAACGCCAATTTGTCTGGTTTATTAAACTCCCGTGCAATCACAATTGTGGCAGCGTTAATACCCGTCTGCTTAGGATCGAACACTCTATCTCCAGCGTGGACACATTTGGGAATTACGAGATCTCGCAGCATCTCGTCTCGCACAATGCAATAATGCATCCCGTTGCATTCGATATCTTATTTTACCGCTGCATCGAAATACTATCGGCGAGATCACCAGTTGTCCCCGGGGTTTTATTTTATTATTTTCAAGAGGGCGTTTCAAAAAAGGAGCGGAAATTATTCTCGATCTGAGAATATTGCAGGGTACCGTTACAATGCGGATACTGCACATGCGCATTTGGACGCGGTCATGATGGTGACGTTTTAACAGGGGCCCCAGCCGACTTTTGTAACAATTATAATTACTTGCTGCTGGTCCGACTCCGCTACCGTCAGCACCAGTGACGGCTCAACACCGCAACAGCTGTTCGTAGCTTTAACTTGTCCTGGACTTCTTTCGTCGAAAAACTACCTGAATGTGTGGTAACATTGGAAACCTAACTGGTGGAAATAAGTATGTCTTTATAACATTTCCCATTATTCCACATCTATACCCTTTCAACAAAATAAATAATTATATAGTTGTAATTTATAGAAATAAACTTTGTTTACATCACTTTTTTATTGAAAAAAATTCAACAAGTTTCAAAGTCAATTTACATTTATATTTACATTTGTTATCCTGACGAAGAAGCCATTGGCTTTGAAACATGTTGAATTTTTTTTAATAAAAAAGTGGTGTAAACGAAGTTTATTTCTATAAATTATAATTATAATGTCACCACATATATAATTTTGGTGTGTTTGAAGAAGAAATTATCTAGTTAATTAAGATAAATTACAAATGTTTCAGAGGAAGAGACGAAGCTATTTTTCCAAGAACACGATACTGTATTTTGTCTCAGGATATATCATAGATGTCTCAGAGAGACGAAGCTATTTATACGGCAAATCAGGAATGGAAGTCTTCGGGTATTTATTGGGCTTACGACCGATCATATGGTTGGCTTAACTGATCACTTTATACAACGTAACGATCACTAATCCACCCATGATTGATTACCACATTTAACAACTTTTGAAGTTGTATAGCTAGGTGTATATTATTTATATCACTCGATACACGTATGACTTTACTAACGCCGCCTGTGATTGAAATTTGTCATCCCCATGAACCAGTATATACAGGGTTATTTGTAAAACTATATTACTCCCTTGATTATGAGTCGAAAATGTTCAAGCTATTGTGACCTAATATCAATAGTTAAGGAGATATGCGACATCAAAGTTTGCATTTTTTTTTCAATATTTCCGACTTATTTTTTTTAAAACGTTGGACTATCATTACAGTAACTCATATCGATTACGAAAAATTCATTCGTTTCAATACAAGTAAAAAAAAATGATAAAAACCCTGAAATAATTCCAATTGGAATTCGAAAGTTTTTATTTTTTTTATTTGACTTGTATTAAAGGGAATGAATTTTTCATATTCGATATAAGTTACTGTAATGATAGTCCAATGTTTTCGACAAAATAAGTCAGAAATATTTTTTTAAAAAATGCAAACTTTGATGTCGCATATCTCCTTAACTATTGATATTAGGTCATAATAGCTTGAACATTTTCGACTCATAATCAAGGCAGGAATGTAGTCCTGCGAGGTTATTAATGTTTTACAAATAACCCTGTATATGTCACAACTTAGCCAGCCGTATGATAAGTCTTCCATACCTACTTTATCGTATGTGGGGTATAAAAGCAAAGGCAGCAATATCCAATAAAATTAAAAAAAAAGTTTTGAATGCAGTCACCGAGGATTACTAATTTAAAATGTACTGAATTCTAGATTTTATTTATCTACCCCTTTCAAAATTATGTTCCCTATAAATTTATAAGCAATGTTTCCTATTTTATCTCGAATTCAGTACTCTATACATTAGTGATCTTCGATGACTGTATTTTTTTTTTTCACATATATAAATAGCTTCCTGACCGTCAGATATCTATAATATATCTTGATTAAATAAAAAATTTAAGAATGCTTGGTGTCAAAGTTTAAGGTTTTTTATTTCACTACCATATCACAAATAGTATTTTTTTTTATTTCGCTGTTGAATCATGAACATAGTTCATACACAAAATTTTAACATTTTCTTAATTTTTTTATTTTTTGAGTTTTAGGATAATTTTATTGCTTTTCGTTATATCTGCGTTACATTATAACATGGCATTTTAGTATATAAGAATCTAAATAAAATAATCTAATAGAAGAGAGAAATAAAAGAGAAAAGAAAAATAAAACAAAAGTGTCGGATTAAGTACTCTGATATTTTGCACGAAAAATATGCGTAAAACTGTTAAGTATGTGGAAATACGTAAGAGATAGATGATAAGATTGAGGATAAGTAGAAGGATGAGATTACAGAAGCCAAAAGGGTGACAAGACTTCCTAACGCTGGATATGGATGGATACAAGGAATGAAAAAATGGTAATAATCTAATAAATGTTTCATTTTTCCACAATTTTAATTGGCAGTCTTAATCAGATTTACAACTGTAATTTAAAGCTATGTTTCACTATTCTATTTCACTACACTATTAAAAATTATTAAATGCTTAGTGATCAAAAATATCACAGTAAATTTTTGGTTGTGATAACATACCTACTATTTGATAGAATATACTGATAGTAAACTATCTTGGAAAGGAAGGGAAAGAGTTTGTTGTTTTTTTTCAGCCAAACCATACAATAATTGAGACATAATAAAAAAAGACGAATATTAAGAAAAACTTATATTTAGCGGTAAATGGGCAGATGTTGACGATAAGACGCCTATTGAGTAGCTTGTTGGTCTAGTGGTTAAGACATTCGCCTAGTGATAGGGATTGAAGGGGTTCGAACCTCGTTCTAGGAGACCACCGACTTATTCCTTTCTTCTCAGCAAAATAATTTAGCTTAGTTCGAAAATAGTAAGAATATTAATGTGACACATATTCCGTGTACGCATTACGCATAACAAATACGAATAATCATTTTTTAATAAAAAAAACTATTTAATGATGATGATTAAAAAATGCAAGACTCTTAAAAACTTTCTCAAAAGAACTGTTAATAATTGGTGAGATAGTTAATTAATCATTAATATTGATTAGACATTGAAATTTCAATACATTTTCAAGTTAATTTAAATAATAATATGGTACGATATGTAAGGTTATGCCATTAGGTAGATTATATCGATGACATAATGTAATGAATTTATTAAGTTAATAAAAACAAAGAACACAATTTGACCAAATTATACAATCATAAACATATATATTAGCTCACCGCAATGTATCCATATATACTTTGCGCGTGTTGGCCGATAATGATTAATGTCATCGCCGAACTTTATATTGTTTTTGTCCAAACGTTTTATTATAATATAAATTTGAATTTTTTTCACTTGGCTCCTCCTTATTCAAATAGTTTATTCACCTTAATAACTCGCCGGCCGTATGACAACCGGCAATAATGATTTATTGAAAACAGATAAACGGGAAATATATACACGCTTTGTTAATTCAAGTAAAGCCTCGTCTGGACGTACAAAAGTGTAGAGAACAGTTCGTTGGCATGTAACAAAAAGAGTTTACCTAACGTAACGGTCCGATGTAAAGGCGAGGCATTAATTATGCACTTTTTTAGAAATTTTCAGAATTAAACGCTTAAATAAATAAAAGAATTTCTTATACGTATACTTTTTTAATACCTTTCAGGCATCTAAATAAATATTTAAAAAATATTTCGTTGAGTGCTGTATTTATAACGTATGCTCTTTTAGAATTTCTCTCCCTAAAAAGGCTCTCTCTTTTTAAGAGAAATATGATCCCTGAAGTTTAATCCCTGAAATTGTAACAAAAATACGAATATTATCGGTTAAATTTTGATTTTGATACGATTAATGGTTGAGCATAAATATAGGTTAATTAAATATTTTATAAAAGGCGAAAAATAATCTCTCACTGAGTCAATTACCTCTATAGATCTATCTACCAGACATATTTATATCTTTAAAAAACACACATTTATGCAAAATTAATCAAAATCTATTAATATTTATAATCTTATTTATTTATGACATCTTACTACCTATCATCATCTTCTTGCTACCTACTAGCATAAATAAAACTTCTTCTAATTCTTCTTCTATCCCTTATCCAATTGGATCGGGGTCCCTGCACCGCATATGAGGTTCCAACTATTCTTATCTTGGGCTTTGCTTTTCAAGTCAGCCCAATTTAATTGCAACCTAGCTTCGCAGCAGTCCTCCAACTATTTCCGCCAGCTTCTCCAAGGACGGCCTCATGGTCTTCTGCTCTCTGGTCTTGCCTGGAATAAATATAACTACCATATATTTTGTTTAGTTTCAGTTTTCACTACTTTTCTGTCTTGTGTGCTTGGCCTCATTATCATTTGATTGTTTGCTTGCTTTACCATTAATGACGTCAATAACCCAAAAAATTCTACACAAAAATTTCTGCACTGATTCTACGTGTATTATAATAGTCACTACTGACGTAACAGTCGTATTAGAAATACGGTTTTTAAATCCCATGAACAGCTCGTACAACCAGTCAAACAGATCCATTTTACAAAAAAGAAATGTCAAACAACATCTGTCTTATAAAATTTAACGGCGCATACTTAAATACTTTATATAAATTATAAGACGTACAGAGATAGTTTACGTCTTATAGTTGATAAAATGGCTATCTTTTTATTTTCAGAATATGGCCGATAATCACACGGCCCTGTTGTTTTCATGCTTAGAAAAAAATTAAGAATGTTAGATAAAACAATATTTTTTGTATCTGAGTTACGTGCTATAAAACAACATCAATAAATTGTCGTCTGTCAAGAAATTCCTTTAATATTTGGTCAAAATTCAATAATTTCACTGTTCAAACATCGTCGAATTATATCTGGTCAATATTTTAATGTCCTCCCCAACATGGTACAGCGGGCAACACCGACTATTGCGTGTGTAATGAAGATTAAGCAACTGTCAATATAATTCACACTAGCAACATTAGATGACGCTCATAAAAAACCTCCGCCATCATTGAATAAATAAAATACACTAAGTGATTGGTTTATGAAAACGCTAAAAAATGTGAGAATTGAATATTAGCATTATTTCATGTTCAAAAATAAATTTACAATATCGCGAGGATGCAATCCATTTATCAACTCTTAAGTGTAATACACAAAGTGGTAATTAAACTTTAGCATCTTCACAATTACACTTTATTGATTCTTATTAGCGCTTTTATTATTTTGTTAGATTAGATCTGAATTACTCTTCTTCTTTATCTTATACTGACTAGACCTTTATTATTGTAAGTGTAATCGTGTCCTTTGAATATATTTTTTCTTCAATTAAATTTCTGAGGCATTGTGCCTAAGGATATGTCTTCTTCATGTGCCCTGTCGGGTCATCTGGGAGAAAGTTTCCCTGTCCAGGGCAGTGCGGAACAGCTCTTCCACGCTTCTTATCCCGGTCCACTCTCGGATGTTTCGAAGCCAGGAATGCCGCCTCCTTCCGACCCCTTTGCGACCCTCAATCTTCCCCCTTCATGACGAGCTGAAGGATGGAGTATTTTTCGCCTCTCATTATATGACCAAAATATGAAATTTTACGGAGCTTTACTATATTGAGTAACTGTCTGTTTGTATTTGCTCTACGTAAAACTTCAACATTACTAGTCATGTCAGTCCAAGATATCTTTAACATTTTACGATGTATCCACATTTCGAACGCCTCTAGGCGGTTTAGAGTAGTCACCTTCAGCGTCAATTCTTCAACACCGTAAAGTAGAACTGACCATACATAGCATTTGATCAATCTCTGTTTGAGCTTCAAGTTTAAGTCGTCATTACAGAGTAGACTTTTTATCTTACTAAAGGATATGTACTGTCGATTTTTTCAATATTTTCTTCGAGGGATCTTTTTTCTTGCACTCTCTTCAGAATGTATTCGTTTTTAATTCTTTTAGCCTATCTAATTACTTTCATCCCTTCACTATACTTCATCTCTACTGGTTGCTGATCTAAATGTAAAGTAGGTATTATGGTCTAATCTGTCATTTTCGTTTTCTCATCTCACATACAGTATTATAAAAATGATATTAATCGTGTTTTAAAACAATCGCTTTTTAGCACCGACCGTAGGAGGACTGAGAATCCGTTAGATTTCTTCTATGTGTGTTTGTATTTTATTTTATCTCTGCAATAGGTTGTATTTCTATCGAAATTTTCCGAATAATCAAAATAAAATAAGTTATTGTAATACCATACCAAAAACGGGATTCATGTTCTCTCATTTTTCTGCCACCCTCTTTTTGTAATATTCTCATTCTTATTTTCTTATACTATCCTCAAAATAATGAGAAGCCACACATTACCACGAGATAGTTACATTTTATTATAAAAGATGAACATCACACGGGTTTCTACCCAAAATAATTAATCAAGTGATTTTTCGTATATTGTATGCAATATGTTATTATTTAATACAAGGCTATATAATACATACAAGAAGATATTTTGCCAAATATAGCATAATCTTAGAAGAAATTAATATTTCAAATTAATCCCAACATTTTAAAATTTTACCTTGGCTTACCGCGGTGGGCATAAAATTTAATGTAACATTACCTTTTGTTTAAATTAATCGCCTAAATCATAATATTTCCGCCAATAATTCCATTTTGAATATTTATTTTAATCCCTCCCTCCATCTTTTATTCGTTGATTTTTTATTAATCATATATAAATTGTGATTTTCTTCGGAATATTTCAAACCTCTAAAGGAATTAATCAAGATATATTATCGACGTCTCACAAAGACAAAGCTATGGGAAAATAGGTATGAGAGTCTTTGGGTATTCATAGGACTTACGACCTATCGAATGGCTGGCATGTAACAATGTAACAATCACCAATTCCACCAATGACTGACAACCACATCTTATTTATACAACTCGTTCCACGTGTGACTTTTTGTATTTTTCTCAAAACACGACATCTGTTACATGGTTCATATTTAATACGTAACTACGATATTCTCCATTTCGATGTCTCTTGGTCAATTTTTTTGCAGAAAGTTACATTTTTAATTTTATGGATCAATAAGTGTGCGGCCTCCAAATAAAAGTACTCGTACAGTAGTATCAAAACTGATCGATTAAATTAATCATCAATTCAAGTAATCAATGCGGTCATAAAAAGTACGATAGTTTATACATAGTTATTGTATACATATATATTAAAGACATTCTTTCATATTATTCAACAAATAAAGTGGAATTCGCTTGAAAATCAATATTGTCAATTTTTCACCCCTTTTATAAGCAGTATATATATTGTTATATGTATATTGTAATATTATATATTATACAGTAATATTAATATTATATATTATGCAGTAATATTAATATTATATAATATAATATAAATATTAATCTAATAACAAAAGTAAACTTTGTAAACACCACTAATTTGTTGAAATCCCAACATGTTTCGGGGCATTAAATATAGTATACGTTGTGTCCTATGAAGGGACCATTGGCCCCGAAAAATGTTGATATTTCAATAAATTAGAAGTGAATACAAAGTGTATTCTTGTTAATAATGCGTATAATATAATAACAAGTAAGCATAATTATTATTGTCTCGCATAAAATAAACATGTTGTACCACCATAACGAGACAAGGATAAATAAATATAAAGAGGTGTTAGCAATTTGTAATTAATTCCAATCACAAAATTGGCGATATAAAAGTACACACGAAATAATATATAAGTATCTCTAAAGAAACAGAGAGATTTTTTAAATGAAGAAAAAGTGAATTGGTTTTTGTATAAGTAAAATCTTGTACTGTTGATATTTTAAACGATCCGTGTGGAATCTTTAGTAATCAAACGAAGAACCGTTACATCTCGTGATACCATGACTTAAAACAAAGATTCCTCCGACATTGTCTGAGAACTGGGACCATACATGGCGTGATAAAAATGAATACACACATAGAAGGATCATTAGAGGATGCTGTAATGCCGGCATTACTTTAATGAAATGATCATCACACTATCTGTGCGCATTACTCAAGAGCCGACAAAATGTTTATACCTTAAATTTTATACCTAAAGTCATCAGGAACAGTGCCGGACTAAGATAACGGCAAATATATAAAAAAAAATGTAAATAAATGCGCGAACTTGGGTGCAACGTAAACTGCAGCTTCGTTTGCTACTAAATGATTATTTTTCTTCAAATGTTTCTGACCGCTAATATAAGCACATCGTCGTCAGTAATAAAGAATTAAAAAGCCGTTTTTCTTAGCATCAAAAATCAATTTAAAACTATTAC
The DNA here is from genome assembly GCA_016648135.1 of Agrypnia vestita. Taxonomy (NCBI): domain Eukaryota; kingdom Metazoa; phylum Arthropoda; class Insecta; order Trichoptera; family Phryganeidae; genus Agrypnia; species Agrypnia vestita. The sequence goes on from JADDOH010011902.1 coordinate 86,456, forward strand.
AATCCTATTCTTTTTTTTAAATAGAAGTGATAAGCGAGAAACGCATGAGCCTAAAACGTAGTAATTTGTGACAGTAAAATAGAATAGCTACTGCTATTACTTTTCTAATCCAAATATAATAATTTAGTTATCTGTCCGTAACTTGCTGGAATGACACCTTCAGATAATTAGAGTATGACACGCAATCAGCGCACGGCTCATATTGCGCGGTCACGCAAGGATCGTTATTACTTTTATTATTGTGTGCGGCTAGTAACAAAATAATTTCGCGTCATTAATTTTTAAGCTCATATGGAGAATTTGTTGTGAAGTGGTGTTCACCAAAAATTATATTGATACGAATTATGAAGACTTCTTTTGAAGGACCTCAGTTAGCCACTTATAATATGCCAACTATAATAGTATGTTTATGATAAAAGGCTTAAGGGCGGTTGTGTCAACTTGGTTTTGAGTAATCATTCTTAAACCATCGATTATTGCGTATTTCACCAATTACATAAACCGTTTTCGTAAAAACCTACGGTTTTTACGAAAGATTACTATAATCCAAGTTGATTCAACCAACCGTTAAAGTCTCGCAAAGTCAAAGTATAAGAATTGGCTTAAATTGGCTTCTAAAATAGTTTTCAAAGCAAATCCAACACCAGGAGCTCTCCAGAATAATCCGTGAAATTCTGAAAAAAATGTGAATGGATTGGATAAACTTGTAGGCAGACTCAATGAAGACAAAAAATGGTTTTTACTTTGGCCCTCCGAGACGACGGATTACCATCAACTGGGACATCCGCAGGATAGGAAGTAGATCTTGAAAATTAATTAATCAATGATAATGTATGGAAGTGAAACCTGGAATTGAAGTTGAATTGAAGAAGGAATGAAAGTTGACTGAATGCGGTAGAAATGCGGTCATTAAGACGCTTGTGTAGAAAATCTTTGGTCGATAAAGTAAGGAATGAACAAATTAGACGTGAGGTGCAATGCTGGCTGTAGTGTGATAGATAGAGTAAAGAAAGGAGAGCTGAGATGGTTTGGTCATGTGGAACGTATGAACGAGGAAAGGATAGTTAAGAAAATATATGAGGCGAGTTTTGAAGGCAACAGGAATAGAGGGCGGCCGCGTCGTGGCACGACCAGATACAACAAATGTTTGAGGATGGCCCCGTTAAAAGCCGCAACAACCGTAGAACTTGTATGAGAAGATGTATGAATGTGGCCGAAGCAAAAGTGGTGTGCCAGGATAGAAAGGTGTGGCGTTAAAACCTCTCTGCCTACCCTTGCGGGGAAACAGCGTGATGGTTAGTTAGTTAGTTACGCCTTGCTTTACTTTCTTCCTCTTCTTCTTCTTCTCATTTTATAAGTACCTATTATTAAACTCTTTTTTGAATTCAAAAATTTATCAGAAGGTCAGTATGTGTCAGTTTGGTCGTTTAACTCTGAACACAAAATACAATTAGCGTTAATAGAATAGAAAAAAAATCATACCACGCTTAGTGCTTAACACTGTGCTATTTTCACGCAATATTTAATAAATATAAGTGTACACGCGCCGTGTTCAACCAAGATCATTTTTTTTACCGTTAATGAATTAAATATTAAAGGGAAAATAATTTTTAAAATATATATATTAAATGACTGCGAAAATACTTTCAGATTTGAACAGTAGCAATAAATCACAGTCGTGTTAAGAAATGTGTGTAGGTATTTCAACAACAAATCGTAAATTCAAAGAGAAAATAAGAGATTCAATTAAGGGAGAGAGGGGGAGCAAAAGTTTGAATGAAAAGGTTAAGTGATATTAAATGTTGTTTCGTTGGTTTTCGAATTTCTTTTCTAAAAGAATGTATTTTTGTGTGGAAAATGTTTTATTTCAAGAATCTACGTCATAGCGTAATATCTACGTATTAAGTTTAACCTGATCGAGAATGTGTGTGTAGTAGGTATATGTGTACGCAAAATATAGAGATATAATTTCTAAACATTTTTATTTTTATCTCACATTAATAATAAACTACCTTTTGACCGATGGAACTGTTGACGTTACGGTGAAGCTTTGAAATGAGATCATCAGTTCATAAAGTTTTAACAGAATGTTAGTAAACTTAGTAAAAACCATTACCAGATTTACGGTCTAACGGTTTCGAGACGTACCCGTCTCTTCGTCAGGACCAACACTACACTACTTTATTCACAACACAATGCACCCCAACCTAGTATTGTTAAACTATCACCACTTTTGATCACATGCGTGTTAATCTTGTCAGAGACAAGCTTGCACTGATAATAGCCTACTGAACAATTCAGGAATCTAACGAGAGAGAGTGAGAGGGGGCGGGGTTTAAAGTGAGTGTTACCACATCTTTTGTGAACGTTAAATTAAACAAAGGGCTATAAGTTTACTAACATCTGTTAATGCTTTGAATATTAATAATATCAAAAAGTTTTATTTCTTCTGGTAGTTCATTGAATAGGTTTGTACTTGTCATACTAATCATTTGTTTATTCTGTACATTTGGTGAAAATCAAAATATTATAGATTAATATTTGTTGGTTTATCCTTCCACCACCTCTTACTATTCTAGCTATGTCCTTTGCTCTTCTTCATGTGAAAATGTATGTATCTATTTATCATCACTCAAAACTCTTATTATGCAGTAGGTACTTACACAGTCTCTCCTTCCAAAAAATTATGCCAACCCGGTCGCATTAAAAAATGTCATCTTCCCTGGTTTCTTTACATAAGTAGACTGTTTTTCTACCTACTAAAACGTCCGTACATAATCAAGTATTCCGTAACACTGGAAAAATATACATATACGCTGAATGTGGTATTCTTCAACCACACGCTGACCAAGATAAGGGTCGTAGGTTCTTGTGGTGAATTGTTAACCGCAAACACAGTCTCGCTACACCGGAGACCCGACAGATCACTGAGGGGTGTTATTTTCCCGCCGCTGTTAGACAGTTCCCTATTCACTCTGTAGGACAGTTCTCATCTAGCAACCCTCCGTGCGAAGCCTTTACAGGGTAGATATTTTGATATACGCCATCCTTTGAGAGGACAATCATTACGTTAGAAACGTTAGTTAGTTAAAGTGTTCCACAATCATTCTTTATATATTTAGTAAAAGTGAATCGCTCTGCCATAATCACAATTCAAAGTTTAACCAAATTCGTATAATTATACATCAATCTCTTGAATATCTCACATTACGTGGTTTATGTTTCAACAGATTTGCAGTGAAATAACTGATTATTTTTGACCGGTTTGTGCGAGTTTTCACGACAGTAGATGTATAGTTTTTAACTAATTTCTCCTGATTGGTTTTCCTGATTCAAAATAATAATAAATCTTGAAATTTCTAATCATCTCATCACAGAAAGATAAACGATTAAGTTAATAATAATTTCAATACATTTCAAAAAAATGAGGCACTTTTTTAATATTATTGTTCGAAGTAGCATACATTTATAAAGAATCCATAGGAGAAAGTATTAAACTAATGATAAAGTAAGTGGACAGTTTATTTTTTTTTTCCAATGATGTTATTTATGAAATTGGCATTGCATTGTTATAGATCTAGGGACCATAAATTATTTATGATAGCAATATAGACCGATATTTTTAGCAATTATTTTGAGATATTTATAAAATAAACAATTTTTAGATAAAAATGTTAATTACTGTTTATCAAGAAGTCAAGTTTTTTGTAGCTCAAATGGGTAAGGTCAAAAGAATATTTATATTCAATGATCCTTCAATGATTCAATGTTTTTAAAAGGGCTGTTACTGAACCTTAGTGCCCTAAACGTTTCGTGTTATATTTTTCTCTGTGTATTTTTTGACACAGAAATCTAAACATTTTTTTTGCTATAATTATTTGCTATTTCTTGATAATGGTTTATTTTACATTTATTAATATAAATTATTAATAACTTCCACTCTAGGTAAAACCTGTTCTGTGGCAGTTATTCTTACTTGAAAGTTATTTATTAGTAACATAGAATGGTAATAAATAACAATAAAAAGAAATTGAAACGGAAAAATAAAAGCAGAATATAAAGATAGTATTTAATATATACAAACATAAGAATAAACATAAATCTAAAAGAAAAGAAAATATAAAAATAAAATTGTACACGTGAAATTATATTAAGCAGATTTTGCCAATTCAGAGGTCAAGGGCGGATCACTTCTTCAGCATACCTTCTACCTGATATTTTTGTAAAATTATTAATACGGTGTTTAAAAGGGTTGTGTATTGTAATTTATTTTGTTTCATTCGGTAACTTTACAAACGGGGCAATGAAATTGATATGTCTTTATCCAAAAGACGTTTTCATTTTAGGTACCTCGAAATTAATTGCATTTGCCAGCCTTATAATCCTGTTTGTTGTGTACGCTTAAAATTTGCCTTATCTTTGAAATTTTACAAGTATAGTTTTAAGGTACAATTGCCTCGGGTCAACAACGTCAAATATTCCAAACAAATCATCTGAAGGAAATAAATTATTTTTATTAATTTAAGTTATTTAGCCTTTTTTATTTTTTCTCCATGTTATCCATCTTTTGGTGGATTTAATTTAAAATTAAATTGTCTATAATTGTGCTTTTTTGCCATTTATTTAAAAAAACACTGGAGCCGGCCCTGACGAAAGCTCACCGGGACGTCAGGCGCCCAAGTACCCCCGCGGTGGTCTCGATGATTAATACCCTGGCATTCAGGATCCGCCGCGGAATGAGGAGACACAGCCGAGAAATATGTCCCTTTCCATAAATATCAATTTAAGGTCGCACCAGAACCATTTTTGATATATTCTTTAGAGAGTAGCTTTGAATGGGAAGACTTGAATTAAAAACGTCCGACAAATGACAAGGGTTTTTGTAACACGAATTAAAATGTAAAAGTATCCCTTCCGAATTGTATATTGTCCGCCACACATAAATAATGTGGAAAGTGTAATTTTTTATGTAATAATTCAAATCCGCAGTTTCGGATAACATTTTTTTTTCAATTCAAGTTCAAAATAGTTTTTTTCTATCTTTATATCTTTCTCAGACTTAACAAATAAATTAGATCATACAGCCAATGCTTAATACTACTTGTGCGTACCCGGCTTTGCCAGGTTTCAGATTTAGGACTCCTAATCCCCTATTTTACGTAATTAATGGGAAAAGAACCGTTGTATTGTGCGGGTCCTAAAGTATTATTTTTATTATTAAGGCATGAGGGGGTGAAAAAGGCGGAAAAATGTATTAGAGACCCCAGGGTCCTAAAGTGCACTAAATATACTACTCATTTTTTAAGAGGCTGAGTGTGCAGGGTGTAGGAGAAAACTGCCCGTTTTTCACACACTATCCTAAAAAGTAACTAAGCTTTATTTGGAATAGATGGAATTTAATATCCTATAAATTTATATCGTTGGGGGAATGAGATGACCATTAATTAACACGAAGCGCGATGCCATGATAGAGGAAAAAATAACTGTGGCTTAGACGGGGCAGAGAATGTAGGTTTATAAAGGGATTAGAGAGGTAGACTTTAATTTTATATAGATGGATTAAAACGCAATAAAATCTAAAACATTAGATGCTTCGTCATACCCTGGCCAGTGTCTATGGGGTTGACAAAATATTAAAATATCGGTATTCCGTAAACCCTATATATTCACAGAACCAAGTCGCATAAAAAGTTGTTATAAAGTTAACAAATACATAAATAAATATTAATTAAGTAGGTAGTTATAAATAACGAAAAGCATATTAAATGAATTAATGTATATTATAAATTGTCTCACAGAGACGAAACTGTAGGGTTTTTTATGGGAAAGTAAGTATAGAAGTTTTTTTTAGGTGTACATAGGACTTATGACCTATCGTATGGTTGGCTTAAGTGATCAGTCCTATTTACACCCAAAAAAGACTTCTATACCTACTTTCCCATAAAAAAGACCTACAGTTTCGTCTCTGTGAGACATCTATAATAAACATTAATTGATTAATAATGTCTCTGTGACATGAAATCCAGTACTGTTCTGAAAGATTTGAAGAAACTCAAAATATTCTGCATATTAAATGGTTTATTTTGTGTAAGTTCGTTCATTCTATTAGCATCGGCACAAGGAATCTTTAAAAACTGACAATATTTTTATTGTGTTTATTTTTAAATATTTTATATGAATATATTATATAATACGGAGACAGATTAACACCAAAGACTATTATATATAGTTCTACGAAAATATGTTAAAGTTCAATGTGTACATATAAATAATACAATAGATCCATTAATTTAATTAATAGGCGTCATTGACAGATTCCACACGACGGTTCAATTTTTTATATATAATTTTTTTTTATAAATATCCCAAAATCACATCTCAAAATAGGATCATAAATGCTGAAGTTTTTTGATTTAAAAACTTTTTTGTGATAAAAATAGGAAAATCATCAATGCAAGAATTATTCCCAGGAAATTTATTCTAGATATATATAGTGTTTTATTACTGGAATTGAACTATATAATAAAGAACTATGTTTAATAATACACAAAAATCGTGATAATTGACTTTATTGGAAAGATAATTTTATACCACTTTTGATTCGGTAAGTATGATTACGATGCCATGTTTTTTAATTATATTTACATAATATGCAAGTGTTATTCTGGCGTAAGTCTATTCAAGGTAAAATGGCAAACCAAACTGAGCACTGATCAGCTATCAGCTAAAAAAATGTTGCCGATTCGAAAAACAAACCTCTAAAAAACGCCCTTTATTAAACATTGATGACATAAAATTATATTTCCAATAAAGCCATCGCCATTATCACGATTTTTATGGATTTTATTTCATTTTTAAGTTTTATACCTCTTAAAAACATCTTATAGTTTTATATTTACACAGATTATTTTTTTTTATTATTGTTTTTAAGCAACCTTCAGCGCTTTTACAAAAAAAAGTAAAGATATACATGTCAAGCACAATGTACTGGAAGAATATAGGACAAGTATATAAAGAAAAACGATACAAAGCAATGACAATATAAACAAAAAAGTAATTTAGTTTGATAAAACGTTTATGCATCTAAATGACATGGACGTGTCGAAAATCAGTAGTGAATTTTTATTGAAATAAGTATCAAATGTATATTAAATGAATTAACACTTATTACATAGTGAATGCTGAAGAAATACAAACAAATAATAAAAGTATAAAGTAGAAAGCAGTACATAGCAATAGCACAGCATAATATAATAAAAAAATTATATAATATACAGTCCACTTATCTAAGTCCTAATTGACGAAGTCTCGTTATCCTTCAATACATCTTTTAAATATAATAATATTGGTGGCAAAAACTTCTAGCTGCACGTACCTATAAAGATGGACAAAATATAATTTCAAATTGTTTCTGTAACAGCTACTTGATGATAAAAAAATATTTTTCTCACTCCGAAATGGATCTTATATTGGAGTCAAATTGCAGAATGAAAACATTCGCTACCAGCATGAGCTCACTACAAAGCGACCAACAGTCGTCTATTCACAAAACGATGGCCTTTGGGTGCCGCAGCGACGGTGTAATGTTTTCAATATTAAAATGTAAAGAATTCGAGAGCAAACCTGTCATCAAATGGTGTCGCAGTCGTAAAATTTACCAATGGAATTCATTCCGAGCGGACCTCATACTGCGAGCCGCGAGCCGAGGACCTAAAAATGGTACAAAACAAATGCACGAACGTGTATCGCTTAGATATTTAAATAAAGTGATAAATTTGCTACTTGTTTCGAATTACTTTATTTAGTTTTCAAATCAATTCATTCAGTTAAGTGTAACAAGATAGGGAGAGATTATTCACTTGATGAAGCCACGTACCACCATCAATTTTAACCTAATTTAATTCATTTTCAAGTAACACGAGAAACAAAACATTGTTGTCTCTGTTTTTAAATATTATACGTGGCTATGGAAGACAAATCAAATAAAGTTTTTTTTCATCAAAAAGGACACATATTTATTTGGAGCACTACTGTTCTTAAATTCATAGTCACTAAATGTTTCTGGAATGAGTCACACACTAATCACACATTGATTCTTAATTCTAATTATACTGTTTCAATTGCTTCGATCACTTTCGAGAATGTTCCGTTCAATTTCGCATTAGAAAACCTCTCGTTCATCGGTAGGTACTTGCGCCGAATATCTACCACTGGAATCACCACGCGCTAGCAACACACGCTTTAGCTTTGTTTGTGGTCTTGCTGCTGTCAATTAACTTTGGCACAACTGATTGAGCAGTGACCGTCCCCTTTCATTATTCCCTGGTCCTTTATATTATTATTATTATCGTTTTCTCGGTGTTTCGATAGCTTGTGGTAATATCCCAGTCGATTCCAGAGTGTTGTGGAGTATTCCAGAGATTACGAGAGATGTCGATAGTGTGTAATTCCTTCGGATTCTACCATCTCGATACAATATTTATTAATCGCAAACAATTAGTAGCTTGTTAGTGTAGTGTTTATGTGCCTAGTTATCTAGTGGTCGGTGGTTCGAGCCCCATTCCAGAACATCAGCAAGTTAGTTCAATTAACAAGCATTTGGTTTATTTTGAAAATAGTAAGAATATTGATGCGACACACATTACGTGTACGCATGTCTATTTAAAAAAATTATTAAAAAAACACAAATAAAAAATATTATTATCATAAATTGTATTCAAATGTACATGTATAAACGTATATATTAGGCATAATCTTACGTCATCTAGTTTCACCCATCTTCTTACGCATGCTCATCGATTGTTGAAGCTACTTATATGGTTGTCTTCCAACATCTGCATTACATGATCCAGGTCTATCAATCTTCTTCAGATCATGCTCTTACTATAGTACTAGACTTAAATAACCTCTGCTCATTCACATATCAAAAAATAAGCATATGATTATGGTGATATTTAAAATAAAAGCACTGAAACATAGATAAAAAAACGGAAAAGATAGAAGGAAATCAAATCACTTTGAGTAATATGTAACTGTTTATTTTTGAAGGCTTGTAGCATAAATTTTTGATGATTTCTGAATTTTTAATGTCCCGTCATCATTGATGGGTTATTTCCTGTTTAGAATAATGCTCTAATATTTTAATATTTTGCACTTCTAATAGTCGCCAACCGAACCTATTATAGCTCTGATCTCTGATCTACGCTGCGATTTTGAATAAATCAGAATATTAAACAGCAGATTATTCGATAAAAAGGTAGTAGGAGAAAACGAGAAGTAAAGAGGCAACTCTGACACCCGGGTGCATAAGAAGTTTATTAACTGTTGAAGAGTTGTTGGCTCCTGATATGAGACGTTCGCACGAAGCGGCCGACCCTCGCTGAACATCTTCCCAGAATCGGCACAGCTTGGCTTCACACGAGATCGAATCGCTCACTTAATTGATTCAATTAATTTTATTTAATATTTTGCAATCAATTTCACTGATTATGGAATGTATCGTGTAAAAAAACATTTATTTGCCACAGCAATTAATATCGCGTTCTTAATGGAATATCCGAAAAAAATATTAATACGCGTTTACATTTTTTTAAAGCTAAAATAATAAAATAGTAGAGTAGGAAAAAATGTATTTGTATATTTAACACATTAATATATTAATAACGCATTTGATTGCGTTAATGTGTGAATATTAAATATTTATTCATTTAAATCAATATAATTTTCTAATAAATTATTCAGGATTCATTTTTTTATACCAGCTGAGTGACCACTCTTTTCACTAAGAAGAAGAGTAGGTATCGAACGTGAATATATTTTTTTATTGTTTAGTTACTTTTTTATTTTATTTTATTCACTGTAATTTTAATTTGTTTATGAATAATTGTGTCACACGCACTACATTATTTTCTGCTGTACTCATGCTCTATGTACCTAGTATTTTTTCAAGCAAAAGCCCACAATTGTGTCACACATACTGCATTATATTTTTTAGTACACATGCTATGTATGTAGTATTTTTTTAAGCAAAAGCCCATAAGTTAGTTCATAAATATATAAAAATAAATATAAATTTTAATTATACGTGAATTTAACATTTCGTGATCAAAGCCCGTACGGGCGTTTATAAATAAAATGTGCATAATCAATATCTGCACTATGCACTCGAGATCTTCGGGAACCGCCTGCCTAAAACGCAACGTGTATTATAATTTCAGCTGTAAAGATTCAAAAACGATACAATGTATCGATTTTTAATTTTATCCTACCCTAATAAGGAAGTACCTACGAACTTCAAAATAAGTCGATGTAAAAAGGTTTATAGTAAAGCAAAAATAATGAGGTCGCCACACATGTAATAAAAAGTTGTGATTGAAGTTCGGATCTCTCTACTTCCTTGAAGAATTATTCAGCTAAATTTTATAAATTATAAAAAATCTAAATCTGAATCAAATTGTTATATTTTATCATAAGTCATTTACTATGAAACAGCAATCACGACAAACGAGTATGATACTATCTAAATGGAAAAATATCATTTAGAACGTGTTTACAAAATAACTATATTTTTGTTTTTTTATTTTATTTTATTTTATTTTGGGAAACATACAGTACAATTTTAAAAAAATTATATAATACCAAAAAAAATATTCGTTTAAAATGACCAGTGAAGTTTCCTCGAAGCTGATAAAAAAAAACTAAATAAAAAACAATGATAAATAATAAAGATTTAAATTATGATAATGCATAAAATGGGAGGGGTGGTAAGTGGGAGGGAATGGGATTCAATTAAAGAAGTATCAAATTTAATTCAATAATCATTAATGAGATTTCGGAGTTTCATTTTAAATAAAAGCAAATTGTCAGTAAAAATGTCTAGATTATTTGTAGAATTTAACAGATTGTATTTTGTATTGTATATTGTAAAATTATTGAATAAATATGACTACAATGCATGATTTCTTCGTGTGATTAGCATTATCAAATATTTTTTTTTTGTATTACACACATAAAGATAAGATTTCCACGATTTATTAAAATGGATATTTTATTCGTGCGAAAGGGGGGCACCCTTGACGCGCGGGTGTATCGAAACAAACATTCTTATTTCGCAGCAGATAACACCGGTCATATTTCAAGTGGCGTAAAATAAATCGTCCTGTGATAACAGCGAATTGTTTGTGCAGCTCCCTCGGACGGCAGTGAGGGGCATCGATACCGAATGTATTACGACTCGCCCCGCGGCGGCGGCGCGCCCGCTGCTACCCCGATATTAAATTTATTTTATTGCCTTCCTTATGACAACAGTTTAATGCACATTCGAGCACGCACAGCTCGGAATTAAGCAGTCCATAACCGCGGCACGCAGGCTCGGGTCGCCGCTTTGTACGCGCAATTAATTTGCATACTGATACAGAAAAACGACGGAAGTACGCTGTTGTCTTTAATAGCTCACACGTATTTTATTTTTCAATTTATTTTTCAACCTTGCCTCAACTTCTAACTTGCAAAACTAATATTAGAAAAATTCAAAATATTCAAAATTCGGCAATAAAATTAATAAATAAAGAAAGTGCTACTAAAGATATACAGGAACTCTTCAAGAAACAAGGCTCTACGCCAATTAATGCTATCTTGTGGTACAAACTAATTAACACGATATCATGAAGATGGGACATATAAGCATAGATTGATTCATAAACATAGTACCAGATTTACGGTTAAAGAAGGACTACGAATACCGAAGGTCATAAATAAATATGGACAAAGAACATTAAAATATGTCATACCAAAAATATTAAATAAAATCCCATGTGTCAAAATGGATATTAATAAAAAAGGCAAAATACAGAATTAATGAATATGTTATTAAATAAAAGAGACTTATTTTGATTTTGGTAATATTTTGTATTTTTTCTTGTATTGTTGTATTGTATTGTTGATTTGTATTTGAGTTTATAAGATCTATTGTAATTAATTAATATGAATGTATTTCTGGTAAATACAATTTATTTATATATATGTATTGATGCACCTACAGACAAATATCAATGTGATGTTTTGTGGGTCTGAGATGAAAAAAAAAAATTAATAAAAAATAAAATAAAAAAACCACTGTTAAAACTATGAGAAACTCTGAAATAAGAAAGACTCGTCAGACAGGTGATATCGTGAGATGAGATAGGAAAGGACGACGGTATTGGAATGACCACGCGAACAGGATGGACTGTACAAGGATTCCTCATGTGGTTACCCACTATAAAGGGTGTACCAGAGCTAGCAGCAGAAACTTGGCCGGTAGATTCCTGACTATGTTATGAGTCTAAAATGTTCAAGCAACCATGACCTAATATCAATAGTTATCAATAGTTTTTTTCAATATTTCTGACTTTTTTTTGCAAAAAGTTGAACTATCATTACAGTAACTTACGAGTATGTCGATTATGAAAAGTTCATTTTCTTCAATACAACTTAAATAAAATGATAAAAACCTTGTACAAAATAACTTTTTTCAATTTTTGCAAGGTTTTTATCATTTTATTCGACTTGTATTAAAGCGAATGAATAGTAACATAACAAAACCTACTTGGGCATACTATTATGCCGTTATTTGGAACCGTATCTACATTGTCTCTACTGCATTTAACAACACAGATATGCACACGTATTGGCATGTAAAATTCTGCTAATATTGTCACATCGCCATAACGTTGCAGAATTACCCACAAATGTTTATAACGAAAACGAAAATACTTAGCAATAAGCCATCCGAAAGCTATCTTATAGATATGAATGAGATAAAAAATAGTTATAAGACAGAAAATTATGAAATAAATATATCAATAGGCACTTAAAAAACTATGAGATAGACCACTGCATACTTTTGAATGAACAAAGGTAAAAACTTTTTTATCATTATTTATTTAATTTTTCTCAAATAGATTTAGCTTCATTTCACATTAATATAATATTAGAGAATGCTTTTCCGCCTTCAATAAAAAATGTCGTAGTAATTCAAAAACCATAAATCAACGCCTCAATGAATTCTAATGTATACCTAGGTTGATTTCCTAAATTATGTCCTATTTCCGGCTAGAATTACAGACACCAGAAGGATCCTACGTGCACATGTAATACCTCCACGAGTACCTAACAGTTATGTATATAAATATATCATGTATGCTGCGAGTATCTTAAAGGGGGATGCAACGTCCTCAGCAACCATCTCATACCCTCAGGAATAATGGTAAAACGTGCAGCTTCCAAATCTCTGATACTGATCGCCTATGCATGTCTGATTCACTTAGTTCTAAAGGCGCCCTTCCAATACTCTGGTATATGCGCATCCACATATACACCACTCGTACGCTATCACACTGATAGAAAAATTAAGTAACGTATTAAGGCTAAATAAAATTATAAGAATCGCACTAAACGTAATCAGTTGGTATCCTCACTGTTGTACAATATCTTAACATATATTTTTTATTATTGTTTAATGGAAATAAACATGAATATACTACGTTAATATTTTGTAGGTACTTTTTGGACTATATTCATTAAATGATTTACAAAAAAGCATAGAAATTATCGTTTAAAAAAATACGTTAAAAAGACGAAAGGATTTATGAAACTGCAAACAATACATTTACTGTCTAATATTTCCTAATTTAAATATTGCTTACGAAAGTTCTGTAAACCATATTATTACGATTTTTTTTACAATTTTATTAATTTATATGTTTATAAATAAAAATTGTATGCTTTAAATCATTTGAATACAGGTAAAACTTGTAGAAATTTCGATATTAGAATTAAGAAGCGTTTAAGATGTTTTAATAGCAATAAGTATTCTGAATTCCCTAATCTTCTTGGAAAACAAACCATTATTTTGATATAAACAAAGGTTTAGAAATTTTACATATAAATAACATAAGATTAAAGTAAGATAAGAGAAATTAAAGTTTTGATAGAAAATTATATATCATAAATATCACTTTTAAATTTGCTAAATTATTTATACAGCTCTCGTATACGAGTCTATATTTTTTGTTTGTTAATGTCTTTACTTTTAATTAAAAAATTTAGTATAGTACGTTGAAGGAATCATTACCACAAAGTTTTTGAAGAAGCATGTGTATAAAATTATGGTAAAAAAATTTAATGTGGTACTACTTTTTGTATAAATTTCTACAATATTTAAAAATATATCATATGTCAGTATACACATAACGTTTGGAAGATCACAATATGATAAATACCTTTAACATTTCTGTAACAAATTTAAATTTGATAACATTTTAAATGCTTTTCTTTAAAGTAATCTTTTACAATTCAAATTTTGCAACGCAATAAAGTCCGCCTCCTTTTATCTGTTGTGCATTTGCTTCCCTCCTTCATCTACTGCAGATAACCACTGCTGTCTGCGAGATGGAATCTATAGATCTGCATACCATTGTTACATCATTGCAGCCTCCAGCTTGAGTTTAATAATCTGAAATAGGTGTTTTTATGGATGCTTCTCGCTGAAATCTACTCAGTGGACCACTTTGCAGAGTAGAATCTCAATACGGGCATCACTGGAGCACAGAGAGTGCACATTTTAAAGATATGTTTTTTCATGAAGCAAAATATCATTAGAATAACTTGGCTTATGCGGTTAACTTATATTAAAAATCTGTAAGTAATCATAAATCTAATAAACTCATCAGACAATTGAAAAAAAACTAATGCTGTGCATACAAAGGTGCGGAAGAGGTCACTTATAAAGTGAATTACAACTAACTAACTAAGCAACACGCCGTTTCCCGCAGGGGTAGGCAGAGAATATAGAAATAGAAGAATATGTCTTCTATCTAGGCATACCACTTTTGCTTCGGCTACATTCATACGTCTTCTCATACAAGTATCTGATCGTGCCGGGTCTTTCGCGGACCCCCTGTATTCCTGTTGCCTTCAACACTCGCCTCATATATTTTCTTAATCATTATTTCCTCGTTCATACGTTCCACATGACCAAACAATCTCAGTACTCCTTTCTTTATTCAATCTACCATACTACAGCCAGCATTACATTCACTTCTAATTTGTTCATTCCTCACTCTATCGACCAAAGATTTTCAACACAAGCGTCTTAGTGACCGCATTTCCACCGCATTCAGTCTACTTTCATTCTTTCTTTGTCAATTCCAGGCTTCACTTCCATACAAGATTAACCTTATTGCAGCGTAGTTTACAAAATTAAGAAAAGCTGGCATTTTAGCCTAAGCCAGCTTATTCTCTCCGATAATATATACTTTGGATACTGAACAAAATTATTATTTCCAAAGATCTAACAATCTTTGTACATCAATGGGATTTTACAATGTTTTTTTTAAATTAATATTTATTAAAATACTGATTGCTGCCTGAAGATTCTACAATTCCTTTGAGTTCTAAGACTTCCTTGAACATCTATTAGATCTTTCTTAGAATGTTTTCGCAATCATTTCTTCTTAATTTAATTTAATCTTAATTTACGACTTGAATGTACTTTTGTTATGTAAATGTTATATACGAAAATAAAAATACATTGAAATTGAAATCAATAGAAACTTCACAACACAGACAATGGCTTTTATTTCAATATTTATAGTCATTGCTTATGCTGATTAATAAAAAATATAAAAAAATTCTCTCAATTTTCCTGCTAAAAAAAAAATTTTAAGCTAAGATAAATTCTTTAAGCCGATAACAGTGTATTTCGACTGTTATTTTTAAACCAAATCTTAAACATTGCTTTAGTAGGATTTCCTGAATATGATCGATCATTACATTATAATTTATAGAAATTAACTTTTCATACACCACTTTTTTATTGAAAAAAATTCAACATGTTTCAAAGCCAATGTCTTCTTCATCAGGATAACAAATGTACAAAATCAAATTTAAAAATCGAAGTATAGGTAGATAACCAAATAATTGATTATCAATACATCGATTTTTAAATTTAATATTGTATATTTGTTATCCTGATGAAGAAGCCATTGGCTTTGATATATATTGATTTTTTCAATAAAAAAGTGGTGTATACAAAGTTAATTTCTATAAATTATAATTATAATGTCACCACAAAATAATTTTGCTGTGTTTGAAGAAGAAGATTATTACATTTTTTGTATTATCCTTATATCTATTGTTCATTATTAAAATTTATTTTTTAATTGTTTATTTATATAATATAATATGTACATATACAAAAATTGGATATGATAACTATATTTATCTGATTACAATTTAAATATTTTATTATAGTCACCATAATATGAACTTATAGCTCGAGTAGGAGTATTTAGGTATTGATATATTGATATATTATTATAGTTTATAAAATAATACATTGGTATACTATAATAGGTACATCACCTTTGCACATAGGTGTATAAAATTATTTCAACTGGTAATTTAAGCTAATTTAGAAATATTGTTACAAATTAGATTTTTTTATTAAACAGAAACTATGTTACAATACATCGCTATCCAAATTCAAAGATTTTTTTTTCAAATTCAAATTTTTTTTTGCTCGTATTTTGAGAAGTTTCTTTCACGAAATTTCTTTTGTGATAACAATATATTGTACCATTTAACCCCCGAGTATTTTGTTTTTAATCTATTGCTTATACAGTCTATGGGGTTGGATTTATTTATGAAATAATCTTTATTGGACATAGAGCGTTTGTTTTGTATAATTTTTTAACCTTTTGGTACCTTCTTTAAAATCTTGAAATATATCCAAAGTGAGAAAGTCATAATGTTGAAATATGACTTTGTATTATAATTAATGATTACATATTGTTAAAATAATGGATAAGGAACATCTTCAACAACAAATAGGTACATAAATAAAAATGTAGGTAAACTTAATCACGCCAAAATTATTTTTATCAGAAACACAGGAAAAAGTATTTATTGAGTCTCGAAAAGTTATTTATTTCTGCAATCAATTAAATCATAGCATTTGACGCACATAAAATCCCCCACCCGTGCACGGAGCAAGCGGTCAAATATTTATATCCTTGAATCAATTCGCCACGATTGTTCCTTCACATGCGCAGCGCACCAACACACACGGCCGTGTAATATTAATCCCCTTAGCTTCAAACGTGTGGATTTTTAAAAAATTTCTCCGCCTTTTTGGCCGCGGGAGACCCGAGGAGAATGTACCGCAGCATCCCACAGCAATCTTTGAAGCTACGTACCGAATACAGTGCGTGGGCCGCCGAACTAACCGACGTATCTCGATTCTTGGATCAATTTTAATTACACGCCTTCGTTAATTTAATACTTCTATTCCTACCTACCAGGTATTTGCGGATATTTGTTTGGTGTTTCTCGATACTTTATTGCTGTGGAAGTCAATATTTATGCCAATTAAATAAGGCAAGAGGTATTCAAATTCCCCTATTATAATATCGATAGCGAAATAGTAGCTTTGTGTTTCTTACTTGCTTCCAAGAATAAATTAATGTTTTAATCAATTTTCACTTTGGAGCGTGTTCCAAGGTTTATTATTACTTCCACATAAATAACAGGGTCTGTAAGAGTTAAAAAGGCGAGATTCGATTGTATAATACACCACTAAAGCTATCTAACTGTATCCATTTGTTTCTCTCGGTCCAAAATACTGGACTTCCGCGGAGATTCCTCAAAGCAGTCTTGTCCAAAAATGTGATTGCGCGTAAAAAACCTTATATTTATTTAAAAAAAAAAAAACTGTCACGATTAAAATAAACACAAACTTTGTTCGTGTTGTCTGTTTATTCATCTGTGACAAACAATTATTATTTTCGGACACTTGCATAAAAATAATAATGTAATTATGGTCTTCCTATCCATTATCCCTTGGACAGGAGCCGCAAGCTAGGTAGCACGATCTCTGTATTATCCCGTTCTTAGAAAAGCGGAGCTCAGTCAACGAGCAAAGTTGGCAGCATCAAATCAGTTTTCAGACTACTAGTACGGCCACGAGCACTGGATCTTGACCGAAAGAATCCGCTCAAGGCTACAGGCCGCCAAGATGAGATTTCTACGAGGAATAGCAGGAGTTACCAGAAGAGACAGAATCAGAAATACTCAAATAAGATAATGTCTCATAGAACCCTTATTGACGTTAATCGAGAAATCACAGTTACGGTGGCAAGACAAGAACACAAGGCAAAAAACCAAGGGACCATCTTAGGAGCTGCGAAGCGAGGTTGCAACTAAATTGGGCTGACGTAGAGAACGAAGCCCAAGACAGGAAAAGTTGGGACCTTTTATGCGGTGCAGGAACCCCGATGCAATAGAATAAGGAGTAGATGAAGAAGAAGAGTTAATTATACTTAACTATGCGTCCACATGATGTAACTATCTTAGCGACCCTTTCATTATTCTATCGACGGCGACGGGTAAAGATAACTCTACATTCGCTTCTAATTCATACCTTGCTTTTCAAATCTGATGGCACGTACTATGACAGCAAGGACACATATGTACAGACCAATGATTCTGGGATTGTCTTGTGGATACAAAAAGTCTACTAAATGTATGTGGCGGTCAAAGACGCATGTATATACACGAGTAAGGAGGTACCGAGTACATCAGCACCTAAACACGAAAGGCCGTCGCTCTCGGTACAACGGTCGAAATCAGAACGCTGAATTCGGGAAAGAACGACAATGGAAGCGAGGGCAACGAACGAGGACAAAGGCGAGAATTGCTAGAGGGTATGAAGAGCGGATAAACTCACATTGCTGACTAGACTAAATATTACCCACACGAGCGGCCGAGTAAGACGAAGTCATAATACACCGAGTCCTTTGTCCACAACAACTATAAAAACGGTAGTCCCCAGAGCAGACTATCGCACTTCCCCAGTGAACGGCTCGTATAGCGGAAGCCCTCGCCGTCATACCTTCGAACGTCACGCTTTCACTTGTAACCTCTGTACCTACTGTATTCTTTATAACTTTTAGTTTTGCAATTCAATAAATTCTGTTAAACCATGGTGACTTTACATCATCAACACCGATTCAACTCATCCTAAACCGGAGGGCTCATCCACCTCCAAATATATATTGTCAAATATTTAGATGGTGATGGTAAATAGAAGTGTTGCATCAGAGTGATACAGGATCTTCAACTTGAGATTGATAAATAATAGCCTTCGACCGCCGCGGCCGCCCACGCGGCGAGGAGCGCGTGTTCACCTTTCCTGACTCTGCCGCAATGTTAAATTTGCGATTTCGTTGAACAAGAATGTGAACCATTAACCGAAACAAATTCCTTTTTCGTGTGCAGACTGCTCCATTATCTGATTTACCTGCGTGCCATAAATATACACATCACGTTATTTTATATTCATCTAAGTAGATTCGCTGTGCCATAAATATACACATCACGTTATTTTATATTCATCTAAGTAGATTCGCTGTGTTAATAATACGGTATACCTATTATATATTGTATATATTTATAAAAATTGTCATTATTAATGAACCGTATATGCATTTTATTGTTAACCACTTGATTTTATAAATTAAAGTCAACCGGTTTCGGAAATTACCTTTAGAAAAAATTAATCTTACTGACTAAATAAAATTTTGTTCTTTTGTTTTGAATTTTTTTTTAATTAACAAAAATTACGCATCGCAACTGAGAGTTTAATTAAAAAATAAATGATAAAAGATATAAAAAAATGACATTAAAGATCACATTTTATTATAAATATTTTTTGCACAGGACTCGTGAATAAGATTATTAGGTTATTTTTACACACAGGCAAAGCCAATAAAAATGTTTCACCTGTGAAATATATTCGGTGTTCATATTAAATACTTTCTCGGTGACTGGACCAAAGTTATGGAAATAACTACCGAACAAGACAGCAAAAAACAACTAATGACACACTTATTTAGACAATCATATAAAAACTTATACAATCATACCATTACAGTAGTACCTAGTATTTCTTGGACCACTAAACTATAGTTTTAACCGTCAAATTCATTTTTTTGCATGTCATCCAGTGTACATAATATTAGACATGTTCTTTAGCTGTAAGTTGTTTTGTAAAAAAAAAATATGTGTAAAGTGCCCTTGAGGTTAACTCTCGCGAAAATAGCGCTATATAAATTATCCAAATATAAATACATAATACAACATTGATTATCGTGCATCATAACTATCTATTTTCTAGTTCTGAGAGATCTAAGTACAGTTTATTACTGTCTGGGTAAACAGTAGCTGGATTGAAAAAATAATTGAAATTATATATATATATATATATATATTTTTTTTTTTTTTTTATTTAAAATATAATAGAAATCTAAAAGGTTTATGGATAGCATTTTTACATGATTCAATATAGGAATATACATAATAATACATTTTAGATACAAAGTCATTTTTTTATAGTTGGCCGAGTTTTAGCATTTTTGTCACATCTGTTTTGAATTTGTCAGTGGTCAGTTGTTTGGTCTGTTGTGGCAGGTCGTTGTATAGTATATTCTATTAGCATTGCCCCAAGGTATAATTCATATTTATATTAAAATACAAATATTAATTTATTTGTGCATTTGAAACTTAAAATTGTTAACTACTTAAATCACAACAAAATAAATTTGTTGTAATATTATTTATATTAATTAAAAAAAAACACTTTAAATATAACCACTGTTCATTGAATTATCAACATATTTCGGGACCCAACGAACCCTTCATCACTATACATTGTAACCTGATAAAGGGATCATTAGCCCCGAAACACTTTGATAATTCAATACATAGTGGTTTTGTACAAAGTGTTTTATTTTTATTAATATAAGAATTGTTAAACTGAGTAACAGTTAATTAATAGATTTGATGGAGCAATTATTTTCTTAGTGGTTTTTCAACATTTTATTATTATTAGGCATTCACTCATTCTGTATGAATATTGGACGAGGTCATTTATCAGAACCCCCGAAGACACGCACGAAGTATGATCACTTATCGTCTCCATATATGGACGGGGCGTTGGCCATATCGCTTTCTTGTTCCCGAGTACCTTACACCACCAATAAATGTTCCCTCTTTGAACGTCTTCTGGATTCCTTACGAAGACACAAGTATAAGTAGGAAAGTCCGATTTAAGTTTTTAAGAACTGTGTTTTTACGTGGTAATAAGATGATCACAAAGAATAATCGTTTAAAATTATTAAATCTAATAAATTCTCAAGTCTCAGTAGTTCAATTTCTCTGACAAGATTAACACGCGTGTGAACAATAGTGGTGATAGTTTTACAATACTATGGTTGTGATGTATAGTGTTGTGAATGAAGTAGTGTAGTGTTGGTCCTGATGAAGAGACGGGTACGTCTCGAAACCGGTAGACCGTAAATCTGGTTGTGGTTCTTACTAAGTTTATTAACATTCTGTTAATAAATTCTCTATACTAGAACTCGCATAGTATTCGATCAATTAGGTTAGTGTGAGTGTAAATACGCACAATTTGTAAGTAGCATTTTAATTGGTCACTCTGCCGCCAACGGTGGAGCCGTCCTTATAATTTTCTTAAAAACATGGTGTATATAATGTCTGGTGTTGTAAATTTGGAAATTTGTTTATATATATTTATTTATCTTTATATTTACGAATTTTTAATTATATTTATGCAATAACCAACATTTATTTCATATACTTTAACTGTTTATTTATCAAATGAGGGTATCTATGTATTCGGGGTCAGGAAACACAAAAAATACGTATCGTAAAACACGATACATATGAAAATTTTAACTCTGCACATATTATGTATAATGGGTGTTATGTATTTTAATAAATTTCCGATACCATTTATTAGCATTTAATATATTTAGCAGGCGCGTGCAGTGGGAACATTGAAGCATGACTTTTTTGTGAACGTATATTATGGAAAAAAAATGGAAATCAAATATTTATGCTACAGATTTTTATGACACATCAAAATATGAATGGAATTGTCATAGACAATAACTGTGACAGAAATATTACGAAATATATGTTTTATTCCGATTTTTTTCCCAAATAATTGGTTACGTAAAAGTCATGCTGCGATGTTCCCACTGCACGCCCCTGATATTTAGAGTATTACATATTTTTGTAACAGACTCTTACGCACACTAAGCCAATGGAAAACTTTAATATTTTTTTGATTGAATATACCAACCTAAATAAAAATTTGAGTAAAATTAAACCTAAATTCTGAAAGTAAGATTAAGATATCTCAAAAAATAACAAAATTATAATTTCGCATCAATAATTTTGTTCCGTCCGGTGGAGTCGCGTGACGTCATCCTCGTACCCGGTGTACATCGCGGCTCGTGCTCCGGCGCCCGGCTATGAGGACGCGTGACGTCACAGGCGAGTTGGAGGTCAATCATTCCGCGCTAAAATACACTCATTTTAATATTCTCTTTCTGTGACATTTGTTGACAGATTTCAACAATCTTTTCACCAATTTATTAATTTTTATATATTTTTTAATTCCATTAAGTTACACATAGTATTATCAACATCATGAAACTTCTTCATTGAATCACTACATAAAACCCTGTAAGCTGGGCGTGCGCAGTGCCCTTAATTAATGTATGAGTTTTGTGATGTGATAATTTTATCGCTATATTATTTAAGGCACAGATATAAAAATAATCTCTTGCTGTTTGCCGCGAAAGTTTGAAATCTGTAACGGGTTTATGGCTTTCTTGTTTTACCCTCAAAAAAGAAGAATAAATCGATACACGTTTTGATGCATAATTGAAATAGCTTATTTTCCTTCTTCAGCCATCTCTCCACTGCTGGATGTAGGCCTTTTCTATATTTTAACATTCCTCTCTTTTTTGTACTTTTCTTACCCACCTCCTTCCGGCGATTGGGAAAACATCATCGACCAACCTTTTTGAGGCCGACCTATTATTCCTCTCTTTTTATCCTTTCTTCATCGTCTTCATCGTAAAATGCCCATCTGTTAGTTCTTTGTCTTCATCGTAAAATTCCTATCAGTTCTTTGTTTAGCGACATGACCTGCCCATTGCTACTTCATTTTGGCAATATTTTCAATAATATCAACAATTTTTGTTCGGCATCTAATTTCTTCGTTTCTAATTTTATCTCTAAAACTTAAGCCTAGTATCTGTCTAGTATACTGGAGGGAATGGTAGAGGGAAAGATTGCCAGAGGGCGCCCTCGCCGTGAATATCTTGAGCAAGTGTGCCAAGATATGAATTGTGCCTCCTACATATAACTGAAGAGGATCGCCGGAGACCGAGTGGAACGGAGAAGGAGATGTGCTTTGCTACAAACCAATCCCACTGATTGAAACCCAAGAAGAAGAAAGTATCCGTCCCTCCATACACCGCTGTGTACAATTCAGTTTGTGTGTGGTATTAGCAGTGTCATAGTTTTAAGACTATACGTAATCACAGGGACGATACATGCTTCAAAGAATATAGTTGAGCTTTCCAAAAGCTGCCCAACCTAGTCCAATTCTTTTGGGTACTTCTGCTTTTCGATTCAGTTTCCATAATTTTATTTTATGTCCAAGATATATGTATACATTAATAGCTTCAATTGTATTGTCATTGATCTCTATATTGCTGTTGGTCGGACTCGTGATTTTTGTTTTGTTTATATCTATACCTTGTATTATATTAAAAATGATCTCTAATTATTTTAATTCATGCGTACATAATTCAATCTTATAAATTGTAGCAAACGAATATGTTTCATGAAGATTTTTACTTTGCTGAACTCGCTTTGTAGTACTCCTGTACTAAAGAGAACATTGATTACTAGAAACTTAGAAACATGCAGTGAATACTGCAGTAAGTAATCTAGCCAACGCCACATTGATCTCCAGAGTAAAGCTTCATGTAAGTACCAGATCATTAAGGAAGCATGAAACGTTCAGACTAGATACCTACCTCAGCAATATCACAGACTTTTATCCTATTTCACCTAAGCTAGATAAAGCGGTAAAATATTTAATCCGAGCAAACGGCAAGAATTTTTAAATGTCGATTTCAAAAATATAAACAGAAATTGTCATTTAAATATATTTCATTATTTTTTCATTTCCAATTTTTTAATGTTTCAGTTACTGAATTTATTTTATAATATTTATGCGAAAGCAGAAGCAATATCCGACTACTTAAAGGACAAAATATGGAGGAACAAGCAAGTGCTCACAGGTAGCAAGGACCAAAACAAGGAGCAAATTTACAAAACCTTTGTCTAGGCATATGGTTTAGAAACTAGGACTGACACAGTAAGAGCCAAATCCTTATTCGTACGACTGAGATGAGAGTACTTTGCTGTGCGTAGTATAGCAGGAATGACTCTTAGGGATAATGTTATAAACTCTGAAATGAGAGAGATCTGTTAGATGATTAAACTATGACGATGTTAACACCGTGAGATGGAGCAGGAAGAGACGGAGGCACTGGAGGAACAATGTGGATAGGAGGGATGGTACAAGAACTCTCCACGCGGTTGCCCACTATATACCTGCGGGATATCTCATGCCAGGAAGACCTCAAAAAAGATGGAAAGAGAGCAGTGCTTCACTTACCAAGAGGATGACTCCCGCTCAAGAACAGATCAAGAATCTGAAGAAGATGAAAAAGAATTCGTTTTACTCATATGACGAAAAGTAGTAGATCCATATTTAATTTTAATCATACATTTGTTCGCGTTACAATATGCACTATGTTACATCAGCGATGCCTATGTATGGACCTAAGGATTTTGGTTGGATTTTATATTGTATTGAAGGATTTACAACTGAATGATGCTTTGATTATATATTTCTAATTGACGGTATTTCATACTACTATAGTAAATGTACCTATATGAAAAAAGCAGTTAAGAAATCTGAGATAAAAGCACTTTCGTGAACAAAAAACAACTTAAATATTCTTTGACCATAAAATGATAAATAATATAAAAGCAGTGAAATTGTTTGACATTTAAGAGATTTTAAGGATCTATTTTTAGAGGTTTAGGTGTTTAAATGTATTTTGAAGTATTTTGCGACCATTTATTATGAATTTTTGAATGAAAGCGGTATAACTGGTTTAGGCAAAATATAGAATCGACCTTTCTGCGTGGTATAAAAATAATATCTCTTATTTTATTAATGTCTAGTTATTTTTTTCAAATCACTTTCAAATTTGGGTGAGTAAGTCGGTATAACTATATCTGTATATATATTAGGTCCTTACATATGAAATTGACGTTTAGTATGGGAGGAACATAAAGCCGATTTTTTTTTATTATAATATATTTATTTAATCAAAGTATGTACCATTGCTATCTATGCACTTTTGCCATCTCATAGGTAGTTCATCGATCCCTTTACTAAAAAAACCATTCGGACGGGAATCAATAAAATCTTTGAAGGCGGTTTGGACTGCCCCATCGGAGTTGAATTTTTTCCTTTGCAAGAAGTTATCCAAATTTCGAAAAAAATGGTAATCTGTTGGGGCAAGGTCCGGAGAGTACGGTGGATGTCTTAGACATTCCAATTGAAGCTCCTCTAATTTGGTAGCCGTCTGTTGTGCAGTGTGTGGTCTAGCGTTATCATGAAGCAGCAGTGGCCTAGAGCGATTAACCAGCCTCGGTTGTTTAGCAGCTAGCTTTTCCATCATGGTTTGCAGTTGCTGACAATAGACATCTGCCGTAATCGTCTGGCCAGATTTAAGAAAGCTGTAGTGAACGACACCAGCACTAGTCCACCAAACGCTCACAAGTAACTTTTTTGGAGTCAATTTTCGCTTGGGGCATGGTTTGGCTGGTTCGGCAGGGTTCAGCCATTGCGATGAGCGCTTCCGATTATCGTACAGGATCCACTTTTCATCACAGGTAATGATTCGATTTAAAATCCCTTCATTATTGTGCCGGTTGAGTAATGCAACGCAGCAGTCAACGCGCGTTTGTTGATTTGCTTCACTCAATTCGTGAGGTACCCACCTTTCAAGCTTTTTCACCTTACCAATTTGCTTCAAGTGGATTAAAACAGTTTTATCACTAACACCGCAGCCTGCAGCTAACTCGGATGTGGTTTGCGATGGATCCGCTTCCACAATAGCCTTCAATTCTTCATTATCAACTTTGGTCTCCGGCCGTCCACGGGGCTTGTTCTGCAGGTCGAAATTTCCAGAACGAAAACGTTGGAACCAAAAACGCACTGTGTTTTCTTTTGCGGCACCGTCGCCATACACATCATTAATCCTTCGAGCCGTTTCTGCAGCACTGGTGCCACGGTGGAACTCGTACTCGTAAATAACGCGATATTTCAAGTTTTTCATTTTGTAAACTGAGTGACGCAAAGAAAAAAACAATTGAGGAAAAAACAAATGAATTATAATTTTCAAAACACAAATACATGAGTAAATAGCTGTATAAATTTGGATTTGGAATTCCTAACCAAAGAGAAGATATTTGAGATCAAATTTGCCAGTACGGCAAAACGCCAATTTCATATGTAAGGACCTAATATATATATATATATATATATATATATATATAATTCATTAATTATATCAGAATCCCATCACCAAAGATGGGTCCACGTCACGTGGGAAGTATTAAAAAAGCTGAGGGAATCACTTAATTAGATGCGCTCAAAATGCGCTGATAAAATAAAAAAGCTTAAAAATAAAACATTTTAATAAGCTTAATTTGTGATGTACACATACAAAGAGGCAGAGGGTAGTGCAGGGGTCGCAGGGGGTAGTTAGCGAACCTATAAAGTAATCTTGTCAGTAATCAAATGACGGCTGCACCCCGCAAATGCATACATGCACTATTTTGCCTGACAGCTTTAAGTAATCCTATTATCTCTGCCCCCATGTAAATAATCCAATCCGGCTCGGGCGGTAGAGCTGGCCTATTCTGCGGCGTAACAAACCGATATGAGTAGGTATCGAGATTATGGAAGATACGCGCGAGTCCTAGTGACAGTTGGGCGTGCGATTACCACCTTGCTTCGTATGATGAATAAATGGCATTGTATTTTTCTATTTTTCTATCTTGTATTTTTTTTTATAAAACAGGTGTAATAAAAAATTCGTATAAAATATACAAAAGCATTATTAATCCTAATTGGAACTAATCTATAATTATCTAATAATTTTTTTTTTAAGAATTTTGCACAGAAATGACAAATAAAAATTTACAAAATTCATATCGCCCTAATAAGTGATCAAGTGAACACCATTCAGAATTTAAACGTGATTTTTTTTTACGCTTCAGCAGGCCAAGAGGCCCAATTACGTAAGCGAAACACATCACAAAATACCCAGGCTTGAGTAAATCACATAGATTAATTGTGACCTCACCGGGAATCGAAACCCTCGAAGCCAGCGTCATGCCCACTGTGCTACGAGGGCCGCCTTTGATTTATAATATTGATACTATATTTGTAACCTCTTTTCTACATTCCTCCATTATCTAGTACCTACAGCATCCGATAAAAATTAAACAGATCTTGAATAAATAAAATTTATTTAATTTTTTAATGTTATATATACGAATTAATAAAAGTAATTTAATTTATGCAAGTTATATATATATAAGAAGCATTTTTAAATGGGCATGTAGGTATGGAAGTCTCTGGATGGTTACAGGACTTACGGCCTGTTATTGGCTGGCTTTAGTGGTCACTTTACAAAATGTAACGTTCACCGATTTGATAATGTGAACATTAAGAGGAAATTATTTGGAGGATTAAGTTGTAATGTTGTTATTAATGTGAAGTTATTGAGCTCTGTCAGAAGTATTTGACTATGTAAGGGTATCTCTAAAGCCAGCTTCACATCCATGCAATTATATATTGCGAAGTTTATGTTGGTTTACATGGGGCTAGGCAGACAGTAATGGCAGTATAGACTATTGACGAAAAATTCGTATTTTCTGTTGAAAACTAATTTATTAAAATAAGGTTACAAAAAATGAAATAATATAATTGTTAAAATGGCGCAATGGAATTCGAAGCGAACACTGCTGTCAGGATTGTCCGGGCAAAGAAAGTGCCTGTGCTGGTGCTTCCCTGGGTGCGCACCGCGGCGCGCTTTGCCTGGTGCGCACAGATGGCGGCTAGCTTCCGGCTTCTTGAGTCTTTATCCAACACTGTATGGACGTAAGCGGAAAAAAAAAGATTCTTAGGTTACAGTTATTTTTATTTATTTGTTTATTAATTCCTTTCAGGGTTTTTAAAAAATAAAGTAAATTTTAGATTAAACAAATGTACATTAAATTAAGCGAATGCCCAAGAAATACAAACAAGAAAAAATAATAATATAAAGTAGAAAGCAAATACACAGCAGTAGAACAATACAAAAAGATACATATAATATAAAGTAGAAAGCAAATATAAAGGAATAGCAGAAGTTTAAAGAAAGCATAATATATAAAAAAATATAAAAAATACTTTGATTGATGTAGCATTGATCTTTTTCAACGTCTATCATTTCATATCCCAAATCGTATAAGCAGACCTACTTTTCATCTCTCTCTTTGCAAAACTAACTCTTAACAAAACTCATTTATCTACAGATCCACAAATTCATTAATCTGAAATTACAACCAAATTGATATTTTTAACTTGACTATTCGGGACATTAAACGAAAATTAGTTTCACAATCGCACTTTTATACTTCTTTCCTTTATCCTAATCTTACATCCCACTCCGCCCTTCTCACTCCTTCTCAACATATATTGAAACTATAAAATTTGTCATATTGTCACACTTTGCTAATATCATTAATAAATAATCTTAAGTGGAAAGCTTAAAATTGGCATAATTTACTATATTTTATCTATTGTATTGTATAATCCATTGTATATATCTATTGTATAAATTTAAGATTTGCTGTTAACTTTTGCTAAAATAAATAAAAGTTAGTTTTAGCAATTTGAAATACCTTATGGAAATTAAAATATAAAATTTGTATGCATTATTCTTTATTGTTATATGAACATTTCATCGTCCGGAGAAAAGACAAATTAATTCAGAACATATTCTTGGGTTTTTCAATTGAATTCAATCTCGAAATAGAAATTATTATTTTTTATAATAATACTGACTACTACAGTATCTGGCATTTACATTATTAAACGAAATGTTAGCAATTCAAATAAGCCATCTGCCCTAACCTAACCTAACCCAACCCATCGAAATAAAGGCGCTGGTTCGCCGAAATATAAAATTCCATAACCACGCAACTTAAATATTAATTTTTCGTTAAGTTGTTAAAAAAAAGTGTACATTGGGTTAGTTTTCGAATATTATTACATTTGTTATATATACATATTACATTTGTTTTTCTAATTGTAAATTTATACTACAAAAGGAATTATTTTTGCCTTTTTATTCAACCAAAGATATTTTCCAAACTTTGTTTTTGTTCTAAGCATTGCTTACAGCTACAAGAATTTTATAAATTTTAAATTTTAGTATTTGCCTTTTTGTATTGAATCTCATATAATATTTT